>WOVY01010853.1:155000-247500 GCA_013436015.1 Rhipicephalus annulatus | reverse complement strand
TGGCTTCTGCCTTAGTGAGGGCGCGGCTGGCATAGGCGACCACATACTCCGTAAAACCTGGTTTGCGTTGCGCGAGTACTGCACCAAGGCCGACGCCACTTGCATCCGTGTGTACTTCGGTAGGCGCAGTAGGGTCGTAATGACGCAGTACGGGTGGTGAGGTAAGGAGTTGGCGCAGTGTTGTGAAGGATTCGTCACAGGCTTCTGTCCAATTCGAAAGATCTGCAGGGCCAGCAAGGAGTTTGGTGAGTGGAGCGATGATGGAGGCAAAGTTCCGGACAAAACGACGAAAATAGGAGCACAGGCCCACAAAGCTCCGTAGTTCTTTAACAGTAGTCGGCTTAGGAAATTCGGCAACAGCACGAAGCTTGTCAGGGTCGGGAAGAATGCCGGCTTTCGAGACGACATGACCAAGTATGGTGAGTTGTTTAGCCCCGAAGTGACACTTCTTCAGGTTAAGCTGAAGGCTGGCGTTTGTAAGGCACTGTAGAATCTTACGCAGACGAGTGAGATGCGAAGTGAAATCGGGTGAAAAGACCACAACGTCATCAAGATAGCACAAGCAGATGTTCCATTTGAGACCGCGTAAAATGCTGTCCATCATTCGCTCGAATGTGGCGGGCGCATTGCAGAGTCCGAATGGCATTACGGTGAATTCATAGAGACCATCTGGTGTGACGAACGCCGTTTTTGGACGATCAGACTCAGCCATTGGGACCTGCCAATAGCCTGAGCGAAGGTCAAGCGAGGAAAAGAATTCTGCACCTTGGAGACAATCGAGAGCGTCGTCTATGCGGGGAAGAGGGTAAACATCTTTCCTCGTAATGTTGTTTAGGCGCCTGTAGTCTACGCAGAACCGTATCGAACCATCCTTTTTTCTGACGAGTACAACTGGTGAAGACCAAGGACTACAAGAAGGCTTGATGACTCCACGCTGTAGCATGTCGTCTACTTGTTCTGCAATTACGCGACGCTCTGCCGGAGACACACGATAGGGGCGCTGGCGCAAAGGAGTACTCTTTCCTGTGTCAATTGTGTGCACAATTGCGTTCGTTCTTCCTAGAACCGCTTGGGGAAAGTCGAACGAACGCCTGAATTCGTGTAACAGGGTAAGAAGCTGCTCTCGTTGAGCCGGAGCTAGATGGCAATCAATAGAACGACGAAATGCATCGGAGGACACACTGTTCGAGGCAAAGTGAGGAACCAACGCGTTCAGTTCCATACTCGGCTTGGTGTCGAAGAAATCGGCAGGCACGATAGTACCTTCATCGATAAGCTGAATGTGGCCGAGCGTCTCGTTGCGGCGCAAACTGAGGGGGCACGAGTTCGGATTGGAAATAAATATTCCGGTAGTGTCTTTACAAAGCGCAAGAACGGCGAATGGCAGCGATGTGTGATGGCGGCTACCAAAGATGTGAGATGGCGTGAATAGGACGGTAGTGTCAGAAAGTGAAGTGCAGCAGGCAGGGACAAACTGGGCGCTGAAAGGAGGAAGGTCTATGTCCGTCGCGACGACAAGGTTAGCCACACTAGATACGGCCGCATCAACAGAAGGCGCGTCACGAAACGGTAACAGCTCCACTTCGGCCCGAGCGCAGTCCACGACGGCGTGATGACGTGATAGGAAATCCCATCCTAGGATGACATCGTGGGAACATGAAGCCAACACGTGAAATTCAATGATGTACAACACGTCTCGAATAACCACTTTTGCCGTACAAGCCGCGACGGGCTCAATTTGTTGGGCGCTCGCAGTGCTCAAAGAAACTACGGGAGAAAGCATCGTCACTTTACGAAGGGAGCGGCAGAGTCTTTGGCTAATCACAGATATCGCGGCACCGGTATCGATGAGTGCAAGTGTTCGTACACCTTCGACGATTACATCAATAAGATTGGCGGGAGACAGGCGAGGACTTAAACAATTAGACGATGACGCAGCTCGTGCCTCCGTAGCTGCGGCAGTTAGTTTTCCGTCTCAATGGAGGTGGGTCGTCGACGCATAGGCGACACGGAACGACGACTTGGTGAAGGGGAAGGTGAGCGGGATGTAGAACGTCGAGAAGCGGAGGCTCGGGTGCCGGAAGCAGCTTGCGCATCGCGTTCGTGAACTTCAGGTGGCACGTGAGGCGCGTGGCATGAAGGCCGAAACGAGTAGTCAGGGTATCTTGGTGTATTAGCCGCGAAGCGCCGACGACATAGACGCGCAACGTGACCTGGAATCCCGCAAAAGTAGCATATCGGCCGGTTGTCAGCAGTGCGCCAAGGATTTCCAGCATGCTGCTGTGTAGCTGGAAACGGCGCTGTAGAAGGTCGCACAGGTTGTGGCGTATACAATGGCAGACGAGGCGGAGGCATTGCCGCGACGGCCGCATAAGTCAGTGGCGCGGCAACAGGTGTTGATGGAGAGGCAGGCGTAGGTAATGGCAACGCCTCGGAGACCTGCTCCTGAATAGCCTGTCTGATTGTCGGCGTTAGACGGTTCGTTGGTGCTTCGGTGGTCGGCAGATACGAGAGACACGAAAGCTGTCGTGCGACCTCTTCACGTACATATACTTTTATCTGCTCCAGCAGGGTGCTGTCACCACTGACGGCCAGGGAAGCGAGAGAGTCGTCTGCTGTCGTTGACCTCCGAACTAATGCACGTTGCTTGCGAATCTCTTCCAAGTTCTGGCACAAGGTTACAAGTTCGGATACGGTACTTGGGCCCTTTGCAAGCAACATTTGAAAGGCATCATCGTCTATTCCTTTCAAGATATGTCTGATTTTTTCTTGCTCGGTCATCTCAGGGTTAAAGCGCCGGCATAAATCGATAACATCTTCAATGTAGCTAGTGAAGTTTTCGCCCTGCCTTTGCGCTCGTCCGCGTAGGCGCTGTTCAGCACGCAGTTTGCGCACTGCGGGGCGATCGAACACAGCTGCAAGGGTGGTCTTGAACGCGGCCCAAGTGGTAAATTCCGTACGGTGGTTTGTGAACCACAGGCTGGCGACGTCTTTGAGATAAAATGGGACGTACTCCAATTTCGAGGGGTCGTCCCACTTGTTGGCGGCGCTCACCTTTTCAAACAGCTGCAACCAGTCTTCCACATCTTGGTCCTCGGTGCCGCTGAAGAAGGGGGGATCCCGTTGGCGCAGGGTGGTAGGTACGATGACCAGTTGAGATGGGGCCGTGCTCTGCAGGGGGGTGCCTTGCTCGGTCGTCTGATCAGGCATTGCTGATGCAGTGGGCAGCTTCCGGCTTCGAAGTTCCAGGTTTGCGTACCCAGCACACTTCCACCACTTTGCAAGGGAGTTTAATAGCGACGCCAGGTAGTAGGCAGGCAGCCGGTAGGAACAGAAATGCTCGAGCCGTCCAGCGTCTACAGCTCGTGCACACACTCGCGCTTCGCACTCTGAGAGAGATGGTCCCACTAGTCAGTGCCTTGCGAATTCCCCACTACAGTAGTAGTAGTAGTAGTAGTAGTAGTAGTAGTATAGTAGTAGTATAGTAGTAGTAGTAGTAGTAGTAGTAGTAGTAGTAGTAGTAGTAGTAGTAGTAGTAGTAGTAGTACGTACGTCGTACGTAGTAGTCGTAGTAGTCGTCGTAGTCCGTCAGTAGTAGGAGTAGTAGTAGTAGTACGTAGTAGTACGTTCTTCGTAGTAGTCGTCGTCGTCGTCGTAGTCGTCGTCGTCGTCGTCGTCGTCGTCGTAGTCTCTCAGTCGTCGCGTAGTCGTCGTAGTCGTCGTAGTCGTCGTCGTCGTCGTCTCGTCGTCGTCGTCGTCGTCGTCGTCGTCGTCGTCGTCCGTCGTCGTAGTCGTCGTCGTCGTCGTCGTCGTCGTCGTCTCGTCGTCGTCGTCGTCGTCTCGTCGTCTCGTCGTCGTCGTCGTCTTCGTCGTCGTCGTCGTCTCGTCGTCGTCGTCCGTCGTCGTCGTCGTCGTCGTCGTCGTCGTCGTCTATCGTCGTCGTCGTCTTCGTCGTCGTCGTCGTCGTCGTCTTCGTCGTCGTCGTCTCCGTCGTCGTCTAGTCGTCGTCGTCGTCGTCGTCGTCGTCGTCGTCGTCGTCGTCGTCGTCGTCGTCGTCGTCGTCGTCGTCGTCGTCGTCGTCCGTCGTCGTCGTCGTCGTCGTCCGTCGTCGTCGTCGTCGTCGTCTCGTCGTCGTCGTCGTCGTCTCGTCGTCGTCGTCGTCGTCGTCGTCGTCGTCGTCGTCGTCGTCGTCGTCGTCGTCGTCGTCCGTCGTCGTCTCGTCGTCGTCGTCGTCGTCGTCGTCGTCGTCTCGTCGTCGTCGTCGTCGTCTCGTCGTCGTCGTCGTCGTCGTCGTCGTCGTCGTCTCGTCTTCGTCGTCGTCGTCGTCGTCTCGTCGTCGTCGTCGTCGTCAGTACGTGTCGTCGTCGTCGTCGTCGTCGTCGTCCTGTCCCCGCGGCCCCGCTTAATTTAGGCTCGATAAAAATAGGGAATCGAAGGCGCCTCGCCATGAGTACCAATAGACAGACTCGCTCCTAGACGGAGTAGGTGAGGAGCGTCGCTGCAAGATCGCTCGAATGGGTAGATCCAGTTCGAGGAGGATAAAGAATGTTTTTTCAGAAAAGTAGGTCAACCGGGAAGGAGCTTGCGCTTTTAGTATAAGAACCACAAAATTAATGAGAACAGAAAACGATGCCAAAGAAAGTATTTGGGTGTTCCTAGCAGTAGTGGTAATGCAAATGTGATGAAAGAAAAGTGGACGAAAAGAAAGCCTGCAGCTATAGCAGGTACCTTCTCTGCGACCCTCGATTAACGCGTCCGACGTTCAGTTCGATGCGTCTGGTGTGGGATCCAATTTCAGTTGAAGTCTGGCACCCGGCTTAAAAACTGACAACTGTAAAAAAGTATTTGTAAAAACTTTGCTGAAACATAGAACCGAACTTTAATGCCGGAGGAAACGCTGACAGCTTCGCTATCCCGAAGTTTTCACGGCGAGGAACTGGCTGTTTTATTTTCGTTGTTGTTGTTCTTAACCTAGCGCACAGTGTTTCATTTCTTTTCTTCTCAATGTGTAAAACGGCATCTGTTTAATCACTGCTGTAGTATTCCTTTATGAAGTGTGCTCTAGGAGGCTATGATCTTTCCCGCAGATTTATATAAAGGGCGTTTCAAGAAGTGTGTCCACTATTGAAAAATTGCAGAAAGGGGTCATCTGCGTGCTGCCTGCGGCGTCGCCTTTACTGTGGCAGAAGGAATCTCTATTTTTCTACCTTACTCCCCTCTCTCCCGTGTAGGGTAGCAAACTGGACTTAGTCTAGTTAACAAAAGTCATATGGATGATCCAACTGCTGGAATACCCAGCAGGGTGCACCAACTTCGAATTGATCGTTCTTTATTTCCTAATTTCAGAATACATGTGTGAAGGAATTGAGAATACGGAAAGTGATCTCCTGTTTTAGTTACTGTTCTGAGGGCACACTGGCCAGAAATTGGTGTATTGTCAAACACACGGGCACGATGCGAGTGGCATGCTCACTCCACTTGTACACATCGAACACTTGCTCCGTGCTTCGTCAGATGGCGCAACCGGGTCTCTGGAAGGGTCGTTCGACATGTGCTCCCCGATACCTCCATGTTTTGCCCCAGCACGCGCACACATAAGTATTCAAAGGTGAAGAGGATGCGTGGGTTCCGGAGTAGAACCTTGCCGAAACTCAAGTGCTCGCTGAAAAATGCAGGACCGTTGTGAATACAGAGAACGTTCAATTGACGACATCTTCACTAACAATGAAAGGAATAATTTACGTATACACAGTACTGACAACCACATTCTGTATTTCATAGACGACAGTCAATAGTCAAGCACACAAGATAAACTTTATTATCAAGCTATCTTCTCAACAATAAACAATAATGAGTATTTAGTCAAGAGGAAGGAAGATCATGGCTTTTACAGATGCAGTGAAGGTGTAGTCAGTAATTATCTTGTAATAGGTCCCGAAATTGTGAGAATACCATAGGCCAAAATTACAAAGCGTTTATACGATAAAATGGCTTCTTTACATTAGGCATAGCTGGCTTTGCTATTGGTGAAGAGTCCTGTATTGTGATTGGGGAAACCATTCTAGAGTAAAACATTTTTGTCAATATAAGACTCGGGAAGAAAGAAGCACTCCATTCCCTGATCTAATTTTTTCATCATTTCGAACCTGATTACACTGATAAATATGAATCAACCGACACGAAACACGTAGGAATAAGGGCCACCACAGCCCACTTTTGTTGGAACGAATCAACAAGCACTATGCAGAATCTTGCAGCCTTTGTCGGGGCTTTCTCACAAAAAGACGGTAGATCTTGCGTTTCGATGGGTTCATTTTGACGGCTAGTGCTATCAAGGGGACCACTAAGGCCGCTGCGACAAGGCAGCCGATCAGAATCCACACCCAGGTCGACATGCCAGTGCGCGTTCGTGTAACGTCTGTCAGCGGTGCAACGGTGGTGGTCATTGCTTTTTGGGTGGTGCTAGCTGTCGTTGTAGTGGCCACTGTTGTGGTCACTTTCGTCGTGGTTGTAGCCACTGTGGTTGTAGCCACCGTAGTTGTTACAGGTGGTGAAACGTGGAACACTTGAACGATGTTCGACGTCTTGGAATAAAGACCGTCAGCGTTTGCGACGCGAGCCGCCAGGTATCCACTCCAGACCGAGGCGCCGTCCGAACGTAGCGTGGACAGGATGCGGGGCAGGTACACGGCGACGGTGTGCTTGGAGCCGGGGGGTAGCGGATCGAGGTTCCCCTTCAGGACGTCGGCGGCAGTGACATTGGTTTGCTTATCGAACGCCGAGCTTAGCTCGCCGAACTTTCTGCTGGCTCGAATCTCCACGCCTGAGGCTGGAAGCAACAAAATTGACATGCCGGTAGCAAGTCATTCGTGAGTGCAAGTGTAGTGAGTAAATTAGAGCTGCAAACTGGTCTATGTCACTTCTGGAACGCAAGTTATAATTGACGGGCACAGAGAAGCTTCGCCATGATAAAAGTACCAGATGCAGTATTATGATGGTTAAACTTCACCATTCCATTTTTCTCGATTTTCATTGAAAGTCAGATTTTCCTTGCAAAGTTTATTTACAGAGTGTTGCAGTTAATTTCATGCCTCTTTTCAAATAACAATTCTTGCTAAGATCTTGGTGCGAATCTTAAAAAGGCAGTGCTATCGCTGCTGACGTTGGTGAAGAAAGCATGCGCAAGTACTGTAGCCGAGCTTTCTTCAATCGTTTTTTACAAATTTACCTATGATACTGAAACTTACGGAAACTAAGCACTATGTGAAGTAAGCTTAGGTGCGACCTATAAATTTTAACCCATGAATATCTTAACAGAGAAATTGGTTATAGCTAAGGAGAGTTACTTCACTAAATTTGCTGTGTACCCGCTTCAATTTATGTCGTTTTCAAATATTGTACACATTGAAATCGAAATGGTAATAAATGTGAAGTGAAAAAAAAATAAATGCAAATTCCAGCTCTGCTTTGCACTGCACTGGTGGCATAGTTTCCTCTATATACACTAGAGGGAACTCTGGCACTAGTTTCTGTGGGAGCTGCAACGCACGGCGGTTCAGCGAGCATCGAAATTATAGGTAATACACGGATTTGTGTAATCTTCGTACTTCTGGCTCCGCTTGTGTTCATGTGGCTCGAAGCTGTATTTTTTTTTCACAAAACAAAAATCAGCAAATGTTCATTGGTTGCGCTTCGTCGCCTCACTCTTTTAGGCTTACCATTTCAAATCAGGTCGCGAAGTTCAAAAGCGCTCGTTCTTTCCTTCGAAACAAAGCCGAAACACAGCAATGAACGAAGCGACAAGTGCGATTTGCCACCCGCAAGTACGAATATTAGGCAAATCCGTGTACTACCCACAATTCCCATGTGTGCTGAACGATTGCAGCACCAAGGTCCCCTCTAGTTAATTAAAAAAAAAAACTCTATGCCTGGCGATACTTCTTGCGTCCATGTTGCAGTGATTATTTTTGCTTTCGTCATAGTAACTTTTGAAAACTACATAGCAATGAAGTTAAGAAGGACATCAAGGGGAAATATAAGATCTGCTTGACAAATAAATAGTTCTTTCAAAACTTTTTTTTCGCTATTCATTTTGCCAAGATATGTTAAATATTAGAAAAAGAGATGTTCAAAGCTTGATAACCTTCTTTTTTGATTTCGCACTCACTCAGCACATGAGTGTCATTCGGACCTCAGTAGTGTCGTAGAGCATCAGACGCCCTAGCCAGAGGTTCTAGCCGCGGTCCGTACGGGCGGTGGAGTCGCGTTTTCCCACACTTTAGTTTCTTTTCGTTCATTTTATAATTACCCCACTGCAGTTAAGTGAGGAAGAACGGAACAAAGGGAAGTTAACCGCAAAAACTTCTGTTTGATTACCCTATACATAGGGGGAAGGAAAGCGGATTGGGAAGATGATACTGAAGGAGGAAAGAGAAGGAAAAAAAGTTAACTGCCACGTGTGGTATTTTATAAGACTGCTAATTTGTGGGCCAATCCCCCACAGTGCGTATGAGCCACGAGAAAAGGTGAATAAGAACAAGACTGCATCACAAGTGAGAAGCGTTTGTACAATCTCGTCATCGTCACAAAGCACGAGGAGGCTTTGCCTTGTGGGCCATCGATAGACAGGGACGCCACTTAAAGACTAAAAATAGGGCATCCTTTAACTTACTTGACTTCCCTACTTGTTGGTTTGATCAGGTCGTGCCTAAAAGTAATCCATTCCCTTTATTTTGGTTCCGAAACGGTCTTTTTGTGCATTTGGACCACATTGGTTCATGAAATCTCGTAAAACTTGCTACGTTAAGACTGTGTCTTTTATAACATTATATAAATAATTTTTACCGACAAATATTTAAGTAACTCTCACCAGGCATCGTCAAAATCTCTGACTTGTGGCTGACTGGTGCAGAACCACAAAGGCGGCGTCGCCACCCGTATCATTATTTTCGCACGCTTTTTTTTTGTGTGTGTGTGGTAACACTGGTGCTTCCTGCATGGTGAATTTGTAATTTTCTAATGAAGGAAAAATTCTATTTCAAGCTAAGGTTTAGGATGACTGCCAGTTGGGCGTGTTGGTAAAGGTTCATGATGAGACAAGCGCAAAAATACACACACTCAGAAAGGACCCTCAGAAAGCGCTTGTCTGTATCCTTTCTGAGTGTGTGTATTTTTGCGCGTGTCTCATCATGAAGCTAAGGTTATGAGCTGTGTATTTCGTTGGCGGCATTGTCTTCTGACTAAACCAGGGCGCTGGTGCTTCAACGCATCGATTCTGTGAGCATACATAAATGCAGCCCTCAAAGAAGCACCTGTGGCATCTGTGTTTGTACGCGGCATTTTACAAAAACTGACACTCTCTCGATCGTGTTCTTGTGGGCGATCAGTCGTTTCTGGCATGAGAGTATGGTATTTAATCGAGGTCAATTGTCATTTGATGTTTCTGCGTTCAATTTTTTTTTCTGGATTTAAATGCACGACCACGCCATTGCTACCTGAGGCGACTGAAGCATTGCATTCCCTCCAATACCCCTTTCTTCGGTGCTTAACCTCCACCCTTATCGCAGATAAGAACAAATGAGTGGGCAAATTAAGAGCCCTTATTATTTACAGTTCCGGTTACGATAATATCTAAAAAAAAGCCAAATACGCGGACACCCCTCTGGATTCGCTTCAAGCGACTGCCACCCCATCCACCCTAATGAGTGGCTGCATGCGCCCTGGCTTGGAGGGACCATTAGGCAATTAGAAAGAAAGAAAGAAGGAAAGAAAGAAGGAAGGAAAGAAAGAAAGAGAGAAAGAGAAAGGAATTGAATTTTCGAAGATAGGTAGGTAGGTAGGTAGGTAAGTAGGTAGGTAGATAGGTAGGTAGGTAGGTAGGTAGGTAGGTAGGTAGGTAGGTAGGTAGGTAGGTAGGTAGGTAGGTAGGTAGGTAGGTAGGTAGGTAGGTAGGTAGGCAGGCAGGCAGGCAGGCAGCTAGGTAGGTAGATAGGTAGGTAGGCAGGCAGGCAGGCAGGCAGGCAGGCAGCTAGGTAGGTAGATAGGCAGGCAGGCAGGCAGGCAGGCAGGCAGGTAGATAGGTAGGTAGGTAGGTAGGTAGGTAGGTAGGTAGGTAGGTAGGTAGGTAGGTAGGTAGGTAGGTAGGTAGGTAGGTAGGTAGGTAGGTAGGTAGGTAGGTAGGTAGGTAGGTAGGTAGGTAGGTAGTTAGGTAGTTAGTTAGGTAGGTAGGTAGGTAGGTAAGAGAAAGCAGGCGGGAGGACAGATGAGTAGGGTGAGGGGGTCAGGCTCGCTTGCCTTAATTTTTTGTATGTGGCATCTGAGAAGCTAACGCTTACCGTTTCCGAAAGTCAAATGAGCTCCGGGCCACGTCCACGTGAGCTCCACGACCATCGAGTTGTTCACACCCGGGCGTACCTCAATGACGGTAAGGTCCCGGATGTCTCCAGGAGGTACTTTCTTCTGCTCCAAGTCAGTCGTCACTTGGAACGACCCCCCGGATGCCACTCTCTCAAATGGATCTACCGCCTCCTCTCCTGATGCATTGGTGGCTTGACCCGTCGAATCCACCATCTCGAAGTCGCTGATGGGGTACTCGGACTGTAGTTCCAAAGCCGCAGTTGTTCCTTCTGCTGTCATCATGGTCGGTGCTAATGTGGACGGGTAATAAGAAGAACTGTTAAGCTCATCACGCTAACGCAAGACGACCACACTGGTGTTTTGTAAATCAAGAAATTTGGGGGCATCGAGGCAGACCGGCTCCGGTACAACGCTGTATGCGGAATATTTCATAGGCCAACGGCTTGGGTACGTTTGCGTCGCGCTGCGCGTGTATTCCTGGTAGCCCGCCTGCGCTTCGCTTTATAATAAACATTAGTTCAATACGATCAGAGAAAAGGACACATGGCGGTGCAGTTGCCTGCAAATTTCGCAAGGCTAGACCCACCGGCAACCTATCATATCCTAATCCTAACCATAAAACGAGATTGCGTTGAATACAGACGTTTTCCTAAATCAATGTCTCAACTTGACCTGTCGAGGTAATCATGATGCTGGACTGTTGACCCAAAGGTCGCGTGTTCGTATCGCGTGCCAAGTCAGCCCCGTTACAATAGAGGTGAAATGTCAGAGGCTCGGATACATGAATTTCCGTACACGCTAAAACACACCAGATGGTAGTAACTTTCCGGGGCCCTCTATTACAGTGTCTCCGATGACTATATCCTGGTTTTGGGACGTAAAACTCTTGATTTTATTATTGCTCCTCTCTCTTAATTCCTTACTCCCTCCCTCTCGTGTTTAACGTGCTGCACCTTTTCGAGCAGAGTTGCCGTATAACGCTTGCACCAGCTCTACTCAGTAAAGGGACTGGCCGAATTCTCGTGGCAGGTACCCACCAGTGGTGTGAGGAGGAGGCTGGTGGTTTCAACCCCCCTCCCCCCCAAAAAAAGAAATTCTAGTATGGCTGGCGTATTACACATACCCGCACATATGAGCGCGCCAACAGATATAACGTGTGTTTTAAACCCCCTACCCCCGAAAAAAGTTTCTTGTTACGCCTATGATACCCACCTAGCATTTTCTCTGGGTACCGAAGTTTATAAGCTCAAAAAGCAAAGGGAATAGTTGTGCTGGTTGGTATGCTTTCATATCATAACAGCGCAAAATACCAACATTAAGAGCTCCGCTATTTAAACAAAAATATTCAAAATACTTTTTTTTATTAGACTGTATGCTCTTCCACCAAACCTCTTTTACGATTCATGATGAGAGTGCCAGCTGGTTCCGCGCTCAGTGCGAGAGATGATCTAGACTCACCTGTGCTCGCAGAAAACAGCGCCGTGCTGAAGAAGCTACCGGAGCCACTTGGTGGTTCGGCCAGCCGCGTAGTTTTTTGTTGCGAGACGTGCGCTGTTACTGCATAGCGACCTTTGCCTGTGAACTGAACGAAGTATCCGCTGTACGTTCCGTCGTTGGCTTTAATGTCGGGATCTGCATGCGTGATGAAATGTGATATGACGTTCAGTGCAGTGCGATAGTTAACTCTGAGAAGCGGTGGAAGTACGAACCACCACAGTGCCGTCAGGACATTCTCCGGCGTACGTATCTTTAATGTGCATTCTATGCGGAGAAAACTGAATTCACATATGCAGTGGATAAGTGAGCGTTAAACAACCTTGTTATGCAAAAATTTCTCTTCCACCGCCTCACTCGAAGGAAACTGCCGCAAATAAGTGCATTAATTTATTGATGCTAAATATTGGCTGAAGAAATATTGTGATGAGAAGTGGGGTGTATACAATATCATTTAAGTCTACAATTCAGGCAAAATCTGCAACAGAGCAATGATTGATTCTTGCGTCAAGTGTGCTCTTCTTATTCTAATCCCACTACTACTTTCTCTATGCTAACCCTTGAGCTAATATCGGCCATTGGCTCTAACAACAATGCAATGCCATAATACCCATTACTCCCACTCCTTTGTCCAAATTCGTAAAATAATTCTAGTGAAAGAATAAGGTAGGTCCACTTTGATCAATTTATTGAATTCCGTGCACATATATTAGTTTTCGCACATATATTAGTTTATTCCGTGCCATTAGTTTTCGGTGGTGATGACGTCCCCGTCAACACGAGTGATAGAAACAAGCATCGTAACAACATCATGATATGGTGTCATTATGATGTCACACATCTCCAGATTTGATGTCAATGTTACGCCATCGTGACGTTGTAGAAAATCCTTAAAACATAGTGTCAGCGGAGCCAGTGACCCCCGTGTTTCAAGAATTTCTTGTCGCTTGAATCTTACACGTTTCCCTGAAAGTCTAGCTCATTGTGATGTAAGTATGGCGTCTTCATTACGTCATTTAAGGTTGCGCCATGTGATTACGTCTTATGACGTCACCATTTGGTTTAAGGCGCACCGAGCCCGGAGGTGCTGAGAAGTGAGGTGAAGTGCAAAAAGCTTACAGTGCCTCCGATCGCGGATGCCGTGTAAATCACGTAAGGTATATAAAGCTGTCGTGGGGACGATCAATACAATCGACTTAGAAGAAAAAGAAGGTCACTATGTTTTGCGCCTTCAAGTTGTCTTAGGTCAACGCATGGTACTTTCATGTTTCTGTCTGTCTCAGAATACTTGAAATCTCAGCCAGTTTGTTTACGATACCTAAACAAATCCAGCAAAAGCACGGAACATGACAAAGACGGAAAGAAAAAAAAAGCGGTGTTTGTGTCTTCCTCTGTCTCATGTGCGATCCTTTCGCTGGCTTTCTTCAAGTGTCTGTCACTTACCTTGTCCATTGTCATACAACGGGATCGTGACCGTGTGCGGCTCGTTCAGCTTCTTGGGACGGTAGACCGTGGCGAAGACGGCGGCGTCCAAGACTACTTTTGTTCCCTTGGTCACCACGGCGTAGATCACAGCTCCGTCGGGCCTGTCCACCAACAGGCCGCTCATTTCGCACGATACCCGGATGGGCTCGTCGTTGGTCTTGCTAGCCTGTGACTTGACGCTGATGCTGATTTCAACGTTTCTGGAGCTGGAGCTTTCCACGTGAAGGGTCCAAGTACCGACCTTCGCAAAGCAGTTTTCAAGAGACAACCTTTGGAAAACATTATCAGCTACAACAACCAACAAGACGTTGCACGATGGCCAGCCTAATACTTTCCGAAGTGCTAACGTTCCAGCTTTAATTTAGCATACGGAAATAATTTTGGGCTTAATAAGGTTCGAGCCCATGCCTAAGACGCCAAAAGAGCACCCCCATGTGTTTAGGTACTTTTAAAAAAGTAAGACGTAGTTCAGTTGCTTATTCGGGAAGTGAGGCAATAAGGGCGGGCCTGTAGCATGGTAGATCGGATCAGTGTATGCACAACTCTTGTCGGTCTGACTGCAACACACGAGCGCGTGGAGCTTTTTTTTGCTACGTATATCTTAGGTTTCATCCAGTCATCAATACACGTGGACGTTTCCAGTGGAGAGAACGATGAACTCTTAATAATAATACATGGAGTGTTACGTCCCAAAACCACGATATGATTACGGGAGACGCTGGGGTGGAGGACTGCAGAAATTTGGACCGTCTGCTGTTCCTTAACGTGCACTGAAATCGCACTGCACACGAGCCTCAATCATTTCGCCCGCCCCGCCGCGGTGGTCTAGTGGCTAAGGTACTCGGTTGCTGACCCGCAGGTCGCGGGTTTGAATCCCGGCTGCGGCGGCTGCATTTCCGATGGAGGCGGAAATGAAGGAGGCCCGTGTGCTCAGATTTGGTTGCACGTTAAAGAACCCCAGGTGGTATAAATTTCCGGAGCCCTCTACTATGGCGTCTCTCATAATCATATGGTGTTTTTGGGACGTTAAACCCCATATATCAATCAATCATTTCGCCCCATTGAAATGCGACCGTTTCAGGTGGAATCGAACCCGGGACCTTCAGGTCAACTGCAGAGCACCGTATATATAGCCACTAATCAATCGCGGTGGACAGAACGATCAACTCCTTTCTGCAGTATTGCACGAGAGAGCGAAAGCTGACGTCACTGCCTTGGCCGTGCCATTTCCGGGGGTCATGCATATTAACAGCCCAGACAGAACTATGGTAGCACCCAGGCAGTTATTGTCGTCAAGGCGCATAAAGTAGTGCGGTAATTTTCGATAAGATCAGTGGCTCACCATTGCAGGACTTGGTAAGGAGATGACGACCTCATTGCCGTTCGGGGTACTTTTGCACTGCTGGCACGGTTGGCCACTGGGATCTGTGAGGCGGGCTTCAATCGTTCCCGTTCGCGGGATGTTCTGCGTGACGCGGACCACCGTCGCGTTGCCCACGTCGGCGTCCACGTGGAATTTCTTCTCGAAAGTATTCGTGAACTCTTCCTCGGACTCCATCAACTGCTCCGAATGATGGAACAAGAAGAAAAAGAGGGTATAGGATTATGAATGTACTGCATCTCTTGTATCACAGAGGATGGCGTGGAAGAGCTACAAAATGAAAAAAAAAGAGAAAATGCGGGGCGCTCCCACCGACACTCCCACTTCTAAATTCACATATAAACCCAAAAAAGTGGATGGAAGAAAGGCCGCTGTGATAGCTCGGTGGTTAGAGCATCGACCGCGTTATTCGAAGGCCGTAGGTTCAATTCCTGCTCATGGCTGGTTATTTTTTCACGCACTTTTCTTTCTTATTTACATTCCATTGGTTCTAATAACTTCCCTTGTACATTCCTTGGCATTACTGTCTGTTAGATCTCATTAATATTGTGTCAAAAACACGGAAAAACGAGCCCTTAGGTATACACTTCTTTCCCTTATATATATATATATATATATATATATATATATATATATATATATATATATATATATATATATATATATATATATATATATATATATATCTATCTATATCTATCTATATATATATATATATCTATCTATCTTCTATCTCTATATCTATATGTGTGTGTGTGTGTGTGGTGTGTGTGTGTGTGTGTGTGTGTGTGTGTGAGGGGGGGGGAGACTTGCTGAAAGTTTTCAACGCCTCCAATCCTGAAGGCGAGGCGGAACCATGTTGCATGCAAAAAGCCTTCAGATAGGGGCGGAATAGGAAGATAGCTTTGGCCTATTCCTCTTTCACCTTAGGTCAAATGTATAAAAGACCCTGTGAATATTTTTCCCTTTTAATGTTGTCTATCCGCTGTTATAAATGCTAATATTTTGTTCAAATAGTCTCGATTCGCTCTATCCTGATTCTATGACTGTTTCATAATTATCGTCATGAGCTTGACTACGCCCACAGCAGGGCGAAGGCCTCTTCCATGTTCCGCCAATCAACTCGGCACTGTGCTTTCTGTTGCCACGATATACCTGCAAATTTCTTAGTCTCATATGCCTACCTAATTTTGCGTCTTCCTCAGGCATTTGCCATCTCTTGAAATTCAGTCAGTCACGCTTAATGACCAGCGGTCATCCCGCCTACACGCTATTCAGAAGCCTTGAAGCTTGCAAAGATGGTTCCACTTATATTGAGGACGACGCGGCGAACGATGGAAAGGAAACTGATAGGTGTCACATTAACAGACCGCAAGAGAGCAGCATGGGTCAGGGAACAAACGAGGGTTAAGAATATCATACTTCAAATCTAAGACTCCTTATGTTGTACTAACTCTCCTCTTGATTGCCCAACGGTTCTTGAAGGTAGTTGAAGAAGTTTAATCGTACCGTGTGGGGTCGAGAGACGGGGTCGTGCTGGGTCGTAGTAGACGACACGAAGGCGGACTCTAGTTTTTCCACAAGGTTATCGAGGTCGCGGAAAGCGAAGGCCTTTCCTCGCGTCGACGTGGCCAGTTTTTCTAGGCTGTGGTCAGCCGTGGCTCCCAAAGCCAGAGTACTGACTACGACTTTTGAGGCGATAACTTCTTCGAGCACTTCAGCGACTGGTGGGTCCTGGTTCTCCTCTCCGTCACTCATGAGCACAATCATGGCACCTTCCGGCGTCTCACTGGCGGTTGTCAGCACCTGTAATTAAGGACCATGGCCTAAAGGTACTGGTCAGGACGTGTTATAAAACAGGCAACCAGTTCTTTAATACCAGTTCGATTCAAACAAGCTGTTCTGTGTTTGCAAGACACCCTGAAAGACCTGTCTGTGAGAATGGTTTCACTCCCTCAATCGAAAGTTCATTTCATCAGCCATATTTACTGAAGTAGGTCACAAGACTACCACGGAAAATAAAAACACGTGAGCGTTAGCTCTAATTTCGGTCATGGACATCATCGACAACGTAAATGTGCTTTCTTTTTTATTTCCTGACTTTCGCCCCTCTTTGCGAATGTTTTGAAATAAATAGCAAACCGTCAGATGGGTCTTTCGATGTGCCAGGTTAGCTAACCTTTCTGTTCTTTTTTCTTACATCTATTTTTTACTTCCCTCTGTTTTTTTTTCGAATGAAAAAATCATGACCCATCCAATAAGAGAAGATGGCCGTCCAGCAAAGCGGTCAATGCTCAGTGACCTCTCTTACGGCATTCCTAGCGGTGACCCTTGATGCTATTGGTGGCATTCCTTCGTTATCAGGTCGCCTCGGCTTCGTCGATTCGCACTTTAAAGTCCTTGACTCTCTGCTTGAGCTTGGCCTCCACTTGACGAGCTGACAACGCTGCGTCTGCGGTACGAGGATGGCTATACGCACGAGGATACCCAATTGCTTAGCTAGATCCCGTGTACTTGGGAAATGTACAGCTGATCGGTCAAAGCGAATCACGTGACCTGGTGGCTCAGCCACTGAGTTTTCATCGGATCTGGACTGCTACTACTATTATTTCACAGGCTAGCCTAAGATATTTTCGCCGTTACGTATTTCGCCGTGGTGCTGAACAGATGAAGCATTTCATTATTACTGGCACTGCTTCTTCAATTAGAGGAGGTACGAGAGAGATTTGTGCTGTGGATGATACATCTGCTGACGCTATTTAAATAGCTGCATTTCAGGGGGTGAATAGTGCTCTGGTGAATGCAGATAAGCGCTCTATTAATCATTACTTCTTCTTCCTCCATATGGCCGTATGTAAATGAATCTGCACGAGAAGCGAAATGTAGGCGCACCTTTAGAGCGGTTTCAAGGCCGCATCCGATACAGGTGGCTCCATACGCTTGCAATTTGTCTATGGCATTCAGGAACCCATCTCTTGTGTTCACATTCACCGGCATCAGGGTGTGCGCCACGTGAGCGTCGTAACTGAACGTGATGATGGCTAGTCTACGTGAGCCGTCTTTGATGTCACCAATGTAGCGTGTCGCGGATTCCTGAAGAAACTCCAGGCGTCTGTTGTCCTGTAACGAATGACGAGGCAGTCAAGTAAAAAAAAAATAGCAGAGAAGGAAAGGCAGGAAGGTTAATGACTTCACAACCGGTTTGGTTTCCTAGTCATCGCAACAGGATAGGGGAGATTGAAAGACGCAGAGGAATGAGAGAGGAGGACAGCATATAACACACACACACACATGCACTGTTACACAATCTAACTTAAGTTAGTTTCAATTTGTCGCTTTTGCGGACGCGACATTTCTTGAAAACGTCACAGGAGTCTTTGTCGCCTTCAGCTGCAATGTCGGCGAGTAATTTTGCGAGCTGAAGCCAGGGAGGTGAAGCTTTTCAGGTATAGTATAGATTGTGCGCGCTGATGTCCAGTCAAAAGTGATTTTCCAGCTTTGTGGGCATTCTTTATCAACCGTGAGACATGATGATGCACTTAATACGTTAAATCACGAAGCTATAGATGTCATTTGAACGTGCCATCACGGGCCTCATTGATATTCTGATAATGAGATGAGCACGTGCGCAGTTACAAAGTTAATTGGATCTAATTATTTAAACCACATAAACGAAAAAAATTGGTAGCGGCTATTCCGCTGTACTGAAAACATTACGTACTGGGAGCGCTTTGCGTAAAGTCATTCTTCCATTGTTAAATCATGTTCGGTGATGGCTAGGCCATCATTTATATTGCACTGCAGACGAGTAACGTTTTTGTGTAATGGAAGGTGGCGAAGGTGTGAAGGAAGGCATGGCAAATAGCCACTCTGATATCGTATACGCTGTACGGAAAAGGGCACTTACGTTCATGCTGCCCGAAACGTCCAGTACAAGGACGACGCGGGGCGCGAGGTCTTCCATCTGCTGGGCTTCTTCGAAGGTCACGCGAACGGACTTGGATAGGTCTGGACGGGGAAGTCTGGTAAGCACAAACATTTCAGAATTATGTCGTCACCTGTAGCTTTAGCGTTGCCCTCACGAAAAACGGATACTCTTTCTCAACGCTTGTACTCGTTCCTTTATATAACCATAAAATGTTGTTAGAGCTGTAGCCGGTCCTTCAGGCGACCTTGAGCCAGATCTCAGGGCCGTTATCTAGGCACTACAGTTTAGTTATGTTTCAGTTTATTATTCGTTCGAAACACATAGGTTCATTCCTAACAGTAGGCAGACGAGAAATCCGGGCCGTCAATCTAGAACATATGGGCCTCCAGACGAGAACATACTGACACTCACGAAAGAACAAACAAGACCTTAAACATTAGAGAATCCAGCCACAAGATCACTACGATGGTCACAGGCAAGCATCATTTCCACAGAACATCTTACCTACGATTCTTTGTTCTCAAACGAGCTTTTGAAATTTGCCTCAAGCTTTCTTTTTTTAGATGCCAAACAGTTTAGGGTCAAGCTCAATCAGGTGTGCGGCGTGACCACCCTTAGGGCGCATGCGCGTCCGCTTCCTTTCTCCTCTCCTACGCCTCATCCTCTCTCCTTGCAACGCCATTGCAGAGAGCGTCTCTTGTTTACGCTCGCTCCCCCTCTCTCTTTTCTAGGCATTCCTCCCGGCGGCGTTTACACCCCATTCAGCATGCGCGTCCTCTACCCCTTGAGGAGCGCGTAAAATTGATCAGAATATTAGTCAGAGGCAATGAGAACGTGCTATACGTTGATGGTTCCAGGTATAACTGGAAGCGCTGCGTCGTTACCATTGTAAGCAGCGACACGAGAAGCATGGTGTCCAGCGCATCATCGTACACAGCATAAATCACCAAGACTTAGTGTTTCGTCATCGCATTTGCGATTAAAAGTCAAGAGCACAACGACGGCCAAACGTCCATCACCATACTCTCAGATTCGCAAGAGGCGTGCCTTGATTCGCAAGAGGCGTGTCTTGGTTGAGAAAGCTGATGCGAGCGCCATCTCTAGGCTGGGAAAGTCACTGCATATCTGTGATAATTTGCTGCTATGCTTGAGTAGCGCAGCGTCGTTTTCAGCCGAGCAGCGGCACAGTGCTCAACTCTGTCAAGTTGAAGGGTGAAAGTCGAGTCGAGGAGCGTTTGTGAATACGGGGGTAAGTGTTTGAAGTACGCACTAGGAACGGAATATCGCTATCAGTTTCAACTCTCGAAGGCGAAACTTAAGGATCCCTCAGATTTTATGCCGCGTAATTTCGGGAGCTATAGTGACAGCATGTAAGAAAAACGTTTTGTGTGCAGTTTGTTCGAAAGACAAACCATCTCAAAGCTGTTAAAATATACGTAAGCGGCTGCACACAGCATATGGGAGATAATTCACTTACCCTTGAAAGTCAGCGTTCGAAGAGATAACTTTCCAAGTGGACTGTTGTTTGCAGAGGTTGTTTTGCTTGTTTGGAGCAAACGGGTTGTGGAAATTTGGTCCGTCACTGTCGTTGCAGAATTGGCTCACCTGTGGAAAGGTGTGTGTACCTCGATACCTGACGCAAATTTTTGTCAACACGTGTTACTTCGCTCGCCAAAGGCAATGGTACCTTCTCAAGCGCCGCTGTTCTGGGATGAATTGATCTCCAACTGCCAGGTAATAATAAAAGCGCTCGCATAACTATTTCTCACTTGCATGTGATTTTTATCAAGTTCATATGAAACAATGAAGTGAGATAAACTATATAAATATATAACGAAGAGAGGAAGCAGTTAACGTCACGGGCTCAGTTCCACATCACCAGGAGGCATATAGGCACGAGGTCACCGTTCGACCACCATGGTCTACTACTGCCTGCGTAACCTTCGAGCTGCCACCAGCTTGTTCAACTCGCTCACCAAACCTCCTTACATGGGATGGAGGTGCTGGGTACTCGGGCTTGCTGTAATTTATCAAACCGCTAGCTTGCACGCTATCTTACTTTTTTTCTCCGAACTTAAGGAATGCTTATACTAGCTCGTAATCGTTTTATAGGTCTATAGGACGGCAGTACAAGCGCCGCTGTAGCTCGGTCGGTAGAGCATCGGGTGTGTATTCGAAAGTCGAAGGTTCGCTCCACACCGGCGGCAGGTTGTCTTTTCATCTGCTTTTTCACATTTACATGACAATTACTGCTAACATCCCCTATACCTTCTATTATTATTATTATTATTATTATTATTATTATTATTATTATTATTATTATTATTATTATTATTATTCCTTCAGCATCGACTTGGCCACGGGTGCTACCTAAAAGTCTCTATCGGCTTGACAAAAGCCAGCGCCCTGTCCACAAAACCATACAAGGCAAAAACAACAGTGGACAACGAATTAAGTGCTATAGTAAGGAAAGACCGATAAACATGGCGACGGCTTATAGATACACTTTTCAATCTACGTTTATATGACGGAACTAAAATCATGGGGGCTGAAATCGCTCTTACTTCACTAGTTATGGAAGCCTATTTAAATGTTTAATTTATCATATTAACGGATGAGTTAAGAGCCTGTGGCAGCAAGTACAGTAGCATTTGGCGGCCAATTATATGTACGAGTGTTCGAACAATGACATAATTGTTAGTTCTCATCATCATTTTGTCTAATTAAGGAAAACCAGCCCTCAAGTTGCCGCATCATTTGAGGAAAACGTTTTCTTTTTTTTTATCTATTCCGAGTATCCGAAAGCTGGGTAGGGCGGGCACTGAGGCGGGGAAACATTAGCCCCCTCTTCTCGGGATATCTTTGGGAATCCTATGCACGCCTATGGCGGTCAATCCAGGGCTGCTCTTACGTTGGCTAAGTACGGCATGAACATGATGGATGACTCGACGGGGTTCTTGGTCGGCTGTATCGGCGTGACTTCACATCCGTCGATGAAACGGCACTTCGTGTCTATCTTCGTACAATTGTCTCCGTCGGTCTTACGTGCAGTAAAGGTGATCCGGCTCGAGCAAGCGTTGAGCTTCACCTGAATAGTAAGGTGGAACGCGTAATCGTGAATGTATTGCAGATCGAAGTCAAATCGTTTGAAAACACTTAACACAGACCCTCAAAGTTGACACGCATGTTATTTCCCATTTTCTTTTTTTTTGTGTGTGTGTGTGTGTGCACAACGGGCTTTGTTCTGTTTATTCTGTTCTTTTGCAATTCATCTGGAAGTTGAGGTTCATGTCATCTCGGCGATTACATTTTGAATAGAAGTTTGTGTGTGTGTGACGTGAAAGCGAGCTCTGAATCCATGCTATTTCCCTTGCTTCCATTTGCAACCAAGACTCATTGGAACATTAGTAAGTTTGGCAAGTTTGTTACTATCAAATAAGTGTCTCGGTCAGTGCTATTCGGGCGCGATAAAGAATCGAGACAAGACAAAGAAGTACGTTTTTTACACAATTTGAAGCTGATTGCAGAGTTCTGATTACTGATTAAAGAACCACTTATTAAAGTTTATAACATTTTTATAACACTTGCAACTCGCATTTTCATAGCCGAACTACAGGCAAGTAGCACTCTATAGTCACTGATATATGCTGAAGTATGTGCCCAGCCCCAACGGCTACACGTATGATTCAAAACCACACCGTGAAACGCCAGTGATGTTCTATTCAATAGTTTTCCTTTCAGCATTCTGAGCGTTAGCATAACTAGAGCTGGCCCTAATCCCACAGCCTAGGATATTCAACCGAAATCTTTCAAGTTAACCTGATTACCTCCGTCTTCTCTTTTCTCTCTTTCCTCCGTCACTATGAGTGCACATTGTTGTTGATGCGGGAACATTGTTTCTGACACGTCATAATAGCAATGTTAAAGGGACACTAAACAGCATAACAATTTTCCCCGCATTAATAAAGTACAATTTGACAATCACCAAAACGCCATTGTTACCGTGACACGACGGCTAGCAAACGAGAGAACTCGCGAAAATGTAATGCGGATGGAGACGCCATATTGATATTCCCGCATAGAACACCGCGACGTAAAAAATTTTGAAGCCGTCTTCTGGGTCCTATGTAGCTTACAATCAATAAAAATGAAGTAGATTAGAAGCTGTGATTACCACAGGCTTAGCATAGGAAGTTCCAGAAAATTTTATCAAGGCCATATGCTTCGAAAAGGCTGAAAATACATCTTGAAATTTTTACGCCACGCGCGGAGATACTGGCGCGAAATTCAAAAGTGAAACTTCAACCTTGACTTTGCATCTAATAATGAACTCGCGGTAGTTAAACATCAGTCATTAGAGTTCTCAGTGTGCTGATTACCAATTCAAACCCAAGTCATTGTTCCTTTTTAGTATCCCTCTCACATTGCTTCATAGAATAGACAATTTAGCATGAATTCCGCATTACTGTATAGTTGTTAATAACCCCCCGACTTAAAATTGTTATGTAGGAGAAGAGTAGCCGTAGCTATACTCAGGCCCCAATGTTATTTAAAACACATCTAGGTTTTAAAAGTGGCTATGTGAGCACGTGGGTGGACGCCTCTTCTCACCTTGTCGCCATGGCAATAGGTGAGCGGGTACCTGATGTCGTCCTTGCTGCCGTACTCGTCGAAGACACCGTAACGGTAGTGAGCCCACTCGTGCACCATCACGTACGCTTCAGGAAAGAGTCGTACTTTGAATTGTTCGCCTTCTAAATGACTTGCAGCATGGGAGAACGTTCACTCACCAGCTCAATCAATCAATCAATAAATCAATTACTCAACGTTCAACAATGGCTTCTAGCAAGAGCACTGGTGGGTCTCACTAGAAGCCATTATTGATTTTCGATTGATGGCGGGTCCCGCTAGATGCCCGTCGCAAGAGCACTTCTCTAGGGTACTTTGGCCTCGGCAGAATTAGAAAATATATGGGTGCTTGTCATGGTCGTCAATTTTTAAAAGTTTCCGGCTACGGGACCGTTACTCGCCCTTATTTTCATCACTAAACTCTCTTTTCTCACCTCAAGATGATGCCGAACAAGAATATGTTGGTCAGTTTCAAATATGCTCACTAGCTGAGAGCTTTTGGAGGCTGATGATGGTGGATCAATACAACCGCTTAGAAAAGAAGGTTGGATTTCGCCTTAGAGGTCACCTCAGTCGAATACACTCGGTGCCATGCGAGTATTTTTCTTTACTTTACAATTGATTCTCCAAGGCAAAAAATGGCGCTTGCCTGGGTTCACCAGTGTCTTCACTGTGGAGCTACCCAGGGCGGCCAGAAACCCGGGCGTGACTTGAATGAAGTCGCCAGGTTCGCCGCACCGCCTCTTCTGCATGGTGAACGGCTTGTCCCCGTGGGGTGCGCTGGGCAGATCGACGCGGATGTCGCTCTTCTCGAAGAATCCGGACGACAGCGCACGGGCGCTGGCTCTCTTCGGCCAAGTCTTGGGAACTTCGATGCTCACGTGCTTGAAGTACACGCGTCCGTTGGTGGCCTTGTGCAAGAACTCGGACGATGAGCGGAAAAGATCCTGCATGGTTATTCATTGACTTATTTGTTTAGTAACTAAGGGAGCAAAAGCAATGTAAAAGCAGAGGTGAAGATGAAGGAAAAGTAAGAAACTCGTCAGAGCTAAAGCCAGTTAAGATATAATAAGGCAGGCTAAGTAAAGTGAGATAAGGTAATGGTAAGATAAATTTGAGTTAGCATTATATAATTCTATGTACCCTGAACAGCTAATTAATAAAATAATTATTTATTGTGGAGTCAGTTATTTTGCTATAGTAGAATGTACAAGGAACAGCGTAATTAGAAGCTTGAGGTGTGTAATATTTGAAACCCTTCTTGCTGGTTGCGACAGGCCCTAAGTGCCCGTCATGGCAGCCTAACACGTAAGGTGTCGCTGCTGAGCTGCAGAGCGCGGGTTCGAATCTATTTAACGATGGAAACATTTCAGAGCGGATCAAATGTAAAGGAGCAGCCACGTGCTCAGGTTTCGGTGCACGTTAAAGCACCCCGCTGGTAAAAAAAATAAATAAACAGAATTTCCTCACTGCGTGGTCTTATCGTGGCTTTTTCACGTGAAACCACAGTAGTTATTATGACAGGACGCAATTTTCAAAAGACTGGGGGAAGCTAAATGATGGTTTTTGGAAGGAGTAGTAAGACGTTGCCTTGATATTCTCAACGATGGACTCGTTGTATGGCACATCTTCGCTGATGGAAACCCATATGTCTTTGTAGCCACCGTCCAAGGTGTCAATCTCAAGCGGTGACGCATGAGACAGCAAGCACACGAAGGCGGTCGCTATACTTAGCACACCGGCCATGTTGTTGCCAGGGAGGCTGAAAAATGGAAAAAAAGAAACAGTTTAAACTCGATCTAACAAAACCTCCTTTTACGAGTTTCTCCATATAACAACGAATTTTTAATTTTTCTACAAGTATACTTGTTATTCTCCCAGAAGGCTTATTGCTGTCACCAACTCTAATTAACGAAGCTACCATAGCACTAAATTCGGTTTAACGAAGTTTTTTTTTTTTGTTGCTGTTGAAATAGGTGAATAAAAAATAATTCCTTGCTGATTGCTGACACAGGCAGGCTTTTCTTGTCCCTTTAAAGCAACGCGCGAACCTACGCAGATGCTCAAATCAGTGGCTTAGCCAGGGAGTGAGCCAGAAAGCCAGTACTGTCATGATCCTGAATACGTGACAATATTAAATTTCGAAAGGCGGAAAAATTATTTTGTCATTTTTGCAAATTTACATATTTAACCAAATAATTTGATCGCGGCCGTCGCTTTGGTAAATCGACTTGCAACTCTGGCAATAAAATTTAATTTCGAGTCTTTTGATTCTTTACTCGCTTACCACAAACCCTCAAGCTACGCACATCTTCCTATTTGTATTTCAAGAGTCTATCTTTATGAAGGGTATTAGGCTGAATAAATGTTTTTCTACAGAGACTACGATTCCATAGATTAAGTTTATATGTATTGCGTTGACAGAAGACGTCAACGTGGCAGATGATTTAAAAATCAAATACGGAACGTGAGGAGTATTCGTTACAAAAGTTTACGACTGTGCCTTGGACTGCCCAAGTTTGTTGCTAACAATAGTAAGAACATGGAAGCACGTCTACCGTCATCGTTGAATAGATTCAAAATGCTTACTATCTAAACATTCTTAAAACTATACACTTTGCCCCAGAGAGAATCTTTTTTATGTTTTTATTAAAGAGCCAAGCTTATTTTTTCAAACTTGGTGGTCGCGATTCCACTGCCCACAGATCATGTTCGTTCAAGCGCTGCTAGAACCACTGAACGTAAAAATCAAACATATTTTCTCAACAAGTAACTATAACTTAGATCTTCAGATAGAATTTGAGAATATTTATCCCTCTAACGCAAAGCAAATGCCATTTCAAAATTTAAATGATCGGCTTCAGGATTACTTGGCACACATTAACATGAACAACATAATTGCGACTGATGTATCCGTATCAAATGAAAAGGCTGGGGCAGGTACCTTCTCACGTTCTTTTGACTGGTATTTTTCGGTTAGACTTCCAGATTACACACCAATATTCATAGCAGAATTATTTGCTATTGTACTGGCACTACGGAAACTTCCTTTGGGCGAATCGAAAGCTGTCATAATTACACATTCTTTTTCAGTATGTGCTGCTCTGTCTTCAGGAGCCAACTTAACGCTTATGCACATGTTTCGACAACTCATACCGCCAAACTTTCAAAAACTGCAGCTCTTATGGGTACCAGGCCACCGTGGCATATATCTCAATGAGATGGCGGATGCACTAGCCACAGCATCTCTTAGCGGTCCCCTTATCCCGATTTTGCTTGATACGGCTTACGCGGCAGCAATAAGGTTTAGAAACCTCTGTCTGCGTGAATCCAACTGCTACTCATTGTATAAATTTCGAGATTTCGCACATCTAAGATGCTGCTGGAATAGACAGTGGTGCGCAACACGACAATTCGAAGTTACTTATACAAGATTGCGTTGTAGAATTCCGCAACTAAATTATTATTTGCGTAAAGTTGGTCTACAAGCGTGACCTTTATGTCAGGTTTGCGAAGAAAGGGAAACGATAGATCTTTTTTTTTTGTTCTGTCACCGATATTCTTATCAACGGAAAATATACCTGGTAGCTCCACTTAAAAAAATTAGGATTAGAATTAAATGTGGCAGTATTGTTATCGTTTGGCAGCATTAAATTTGGTTGTAGCCACAGGGACGTCTGCGCTGCGGTATTTGACTACATAATTGAAACAAAGCGATTGCCATGTTATACTGCATATATATATATATATATATATATATATATATATATATATATATATATATACAGAAGAATAACTTCGGTTGCCGCAAGGTTATAAACATGAAAGTAGATGCGCTTTCACATAACAACTGTTTATTGTGCCGACGTTTCGACGGGAACCCCGTCTTTTGCAAGGCATGCCTTGAAAAAGACGGGGTTCCCGTCGAAACGTCGGCACAATAAACAGTTGTTATGTGAAAGCGCATCTACTTTCATATATATATATATATATATATATATATATATATATATATATATATATATATATATATATAATCATTCGTTTTAGACACACCGTTACCTCTGTTTCAAATCGCATATCTGATAGCCTGCATCGATCACTGCTCAGATATACTCTTTTTTGGATTTTTTGCTTTTCTTTCTATACAATCTTTTTTTCAGCCCAAAGTTACATTGTGTTTAAAAACCATGAGCCTTTTACTTAAGATCCTGTTGCCCGGTTCTTGGCCGATCCCCCTTTGTGGGTGTGCGCCAGAGTAACAAGCATCATCATCATCATCATCAAAAGTAAAATAATTTGAGTAAGCACGAACAAAATTTTATTATATGTTTGTGAAAGTACCAAGAAAGTACCAACAGTACACAATGAACAGTGATCGCAATTCTCTGAACTAAACAAATTAAAAGGTTTATTCATAACCAATTTCAAGGGTTATTTCTCGCTTCATGAGCTATATTCTTTGTGGTCACAAAGCAGAAAATGTTTATGTGAATGGGTAATATGATTTCTTTTTCATTCAGTTTAACTGATTCGATCTAAGCGAACATGATATCATAGGGATATATTTAAGTCAGTGTTATCGTTGATGATGTGGGCAGATTCACAAGTTCCATGGCATCTCACAAAGCATTTGAATGACTATAGCCGCATTTAACAGAAGAAACAGTGATCTCCTCAATAAAGTTGGGAAATTGTATTTTAAGACTCAAATATTTATTTGAATTAGTAAGATTAACTGATAAAACATGGTTAAAACCCGATAACTCGCTAACAGATGTTTATCGCATATCTAGGTTAGATGTTCTTGTCATAAAGGCGCACTTTTTTTCTTTTTTTGCGTCTGGTGATAGAACCTTTCCATCATTTTATATGTATGAAGGTACAGCATAAAATATCCAGTGAGTCTCTAGTTGCGAAAAACAATTTTTGTTACGTCATTTCTCTTGCTATTCCTCTCAATATATTTTGTGTTTAACTGCCTAAAACCTTCGACTAATAGGCTTTTTGTGGGCGGCAAAATCAAAGCACAATTTCGCTTTCACAGAACACAATGGAAGACTTTTGTTACATACCACGATGGTATAGCGGCTGTGGAGCTCAGCTGCCGGTTCTAAGGTCGTTGTATCGAATCCCGGCTGCGGCGGCCGGATTTCGATGTAGGTGAAATGTTAGGGGCCCTTGCACTTCAGTTTAGCTGTACGTCAAGCAATACCGGATGGTTGAAATTTTCGGCATTCTTTTCTACGGCTCCTACCATGATCATATCGGGATTGCGTCGAGTAAAATTCCCACAGTTATTATTACTGCTATCGTTTTACAGAAACGACGTACTCACCGGTTTTTGCCACAGCGGTTCCCACTTTGCATAGAGTAAGTTCGGGCGCCAAGGCGGTGAAAATGTGGCTGGTGTTCCTTACTCAGCTATGAGTGAGACAACTGTGCTGGTAAAGTGCATACTCGTCCGTTATTTATATTATCTTCTCGCTAGTAGATAACGTGTGCCGTTATCAGTCGCGGGTAGCACCTCCACCGCAACGTGACAAATGAATGGTAGCGTACGTAGCATCCGGGCAACAAACAATATTTATTTATTTATTTATTCATATACCCTAAGGGCCCATTTGGGCATTACATAGGGGGGGGGGGGTAGTTACAATAAAGCAACATAATACAACAATACAGCAGGGTTATGTTCACAAAAGAAATATTTACACAGAACACGCAAAAATAAAAAGGTAAATGCAGAAAGCAAAATCTCGGATCAAAGAAAACAAAGTAATACAACACTCAATAAAGCGTAAAACGAAGTTTGCGATAACTGATGTATTATTGGCACTAGAATAAACAAAAGAAAGCCACAAAATATCACAGTTCTACATTCCACAACTCCTTTAATTTGCTAACAAATATGTCGTGATCACGCACAGTTACAACATCTCTTGGTAGTTTATTCCAGTGATAAATTGCAAGAAACAATGGTGAGTCACGAAGGAAGTTAGTACGGGCTAACATGGGTTGCACTTTGTAAGCATGATCCACACGTGGAAAAATGCGATGAGCTGGTTTAATGTGTGAATGTAGGAAAGATGACTCACTGAAATAAAGCCTGTGGAAATGAGACAGTAGTGCGATAAGCCTACGTTTTTCTAGAGTAGGTAATTTCAATGAAGTTTTAATTGCTGTTATGCTGTATAGCCGAGAGTATTTTCCTGTGATAAAGCGGGCTGCTTTGTTTTGAATGGCCTCAAGTTTATGAATAAGGTATTGCTGGTTAGGATTCCAAATTAGGGCGGCGTATTCCATTTTTGAGCGAACTAAAGTTGTGTAAGCAAGAAGTTTGGTGGACTGGTTGGCAGAGTGCAAATTTCGTTTAATGAATCCTAGAGCTCTTAAAGCCTTACTGGCTATTGCCTCAACATGAGCATTCCATGAGAGGTTGTGTGTAAGATGAACGCCTAAGTATTTTATTGTGGTCACACTTTCGACTAGCCTATTGTTTATCATATAAGAATGCAGCTCAGGTTTCGTAGTTCTTGTAAATTGAATGTACTTCGTTTTTGAAACATTAATTTCCATTTGCCATTGGTAGCACCAGCGGGTAATTTTGTCAATATCAGACTGCAGCGCACTCACATCAATATGGTTAGTAATTTGTCTGTAAATTACACAATCGTCTGCAAAAAGTCTGATTGAGGACGACAATTGGTTACTTATATCATTAACGTAAATTAGGAATAGGATGGGCCCCAGCACGGTACCCTGCGGAACACCTGATTTAACCTTTACTAATGGAGACAAGGTATTATTAACAAAAACAGACTGATAGCGATCAGACAAGAAGTTAGCAATCCATTTACAGATTTTAGGGTTGATGTTGAGGGCGCTCAGTTTCATATTTAGACGGTTATGGGGGACCTTGTCGAAGGCTTTGGCGAAATCTATAAATAGAGCATCAATGTCTGTTTTATTATGTATCGCTTCGTGAATATCGGTTATTAGTTCAAATAGTTGAGTTTCGCATGAAAGGCCGCGCCGGAAACCATGCTGACTTGGTAAGAAGAACTTGTTTTTAGTGAGATATGTCATAACTGCAGATGATATAATGTGCTCTAAAAGCTTACATGGTATGCTTGTTAGTGAAATTGGTCTATAGTTACAAAGCATAGAGGAGTTACCTGATTTAAAGATAGGAGTGATGTGGGCAATTTTCCAGGCGTCTGGTACGCTACCACTATCAATAGATTGCTGAAAAAGAGCAGCTAGAATGTGAGAAATTACAGGCTTTGTTATTTTTAGTATTTTAGTGCAGATGCCGTCCGGGCCAGGTGCTGAACTGTTTGGGAGCCTTTCAATAGCTCGTTCAATACCTTGATGTGAAATATTTAAATCGTCCATGACCGAATCTAGAGTCGTGAAATTAAGTTCAGATGGAACGGGATTTTCTTCTGTAAATACTGAACCAAAAAAATCATTTAGTTCCGTTGCAACACATGATGGCGAAAGAAGTACACCATCTTTGGAAATAGACACTTGTGATGACGAAGATGGTTTGGGGTTGATTACCTTCCAAAACTTTTTTGTATTTTCCCTTAAGAGCGTGTTTATATCATTGTTAAAGAATTTGTCTTTGGCTGCTTCGATTACTGTTTTACATTGTTTGGATTGTTCACGGTAACGTTCCCAATCACTATCGGACCCAGACTGCTTTGCTTTCGAGTAAAGTCTTTTTTTTTTATTTATGCAGCGTTTGACATGCAAGTTGAACCAAGCGCTCTGAGTTGACGCTATCACTTCAATTTTAGGGATATACTTTTCCTTTAGTTCGGTGAGCTGAGACTGTACGAGATGCCAGTTTTCATTAGTTGTGCGCAGTGACAAGGTGCGCAAAAATTCTAAAGAAAAAGACGACAGCTGATTTATAATCATATCAACGTTAGCCCGCGTGTAGTTGTAGATTGTTTTCCTTGGATTTTCTGGCTTTTCGTTCTCCAAGGTATATTCACAATGAAGCACATTGTGATCACTGATATTATCTAAAACATTCACAAGTACATGATCGGGCTTGGTAGTCAATACAAGGTCTAGAATAGCATCACCGCGAGTCGGCAGGGCTACCATCTGTGTCAAATTGAACAAAGCAAGTACCTCAAGAAATTCCTGACGGTCAGACCTTCCTGCACCGCCTTCGGGTGTACACGTCCGCCAGTTTATGCCTGGGTGATTAAAATCACCTGCCAAAAATATAGGGGACCGGGGATAATTGCATTGTATGAGGCTGAGCGAATCATTCAGTTTTTCATTAAAGTCGGCTGGCGAGTTTGGCGGACGGTAACATACTCCGACAGCACAAGTTACAAATGACGATAACTGTAGTGCAACCCATAAAACTTCAATGTTAACTTCTGTTTCAATTATGTGAACTCCCTAATATAATTAGGGAGTTCCAACAAAAGCTCAGCAACATTTTTTTCTTTTTCCGATGACGGCCTATCATGGCACTCCTGCACAATGACACAAGATACCGTAATTGCTCGTAGATACGCAGCCATGGTATTGATGTGGTTTCAAAATTACGCACAGAAAGCTTTGCCCATGATTCGTAGTTCAAACCTTATCCGGATTATACGGATTATGGAGAATAGTACGCGCTAACCACACGTGAAAACTTGTGTGAGCCCTAAGACTGCCCCGATTAAATACCACGCAAGATCAGGGCCAGACGGAAGCGGAGGTATATTTCATGAGTTATCTATCGTTTAGGCGTGCTACCGTTCCTTCCATTTCGAGTGTTGAAGTAGCATTCATAGTATCAATAGAAGTATAATTTTCAGTAGATGTTGACGAAGCATCAAGCAAAGGTATGAATTTGGTCATGCTAAAGGGTCATGAAATTTTCACTTTTCATATACCTCACGATGAATGAGATCTGTGAGTAGCCAAGTTCACAAACCCATTAACAATTCTTATAAAATTAACTAAGATCAATGTTGGTCAATTGAAATTGCGGAATATATCAGCACTGAGATGCTGAAAGTACTTTATGAATAAAGACGTTGGTGTATCAAAATAGTTAATTGTTTTGTTAGTTGATTTGACATTTGGCATAAAATCGGCGAGTATCATGTGGCGAGTATCATGTGCTGCTTAGACATTGCGTAATAAAGCATGTGCACGCCAACGGAAGTTTCCGACGAGTAGTTGACAAGACAACGCCGGCTCCATGTACTCTGAGCCGTTTTTTGTAAGCAGCGCTTGCAATAAACAGCGTGGAAGATAACGTAAATTCTCTACATACGTATTTCGTTCTGATCAGCAATGCCCATTGTTGCGAGTAATATTGCACACACACACACACGCACACACACACACAATATATATATATATATATATATATATTGTGTGTGTGAGAGAGGGAGAGAGAGAGAGAGAGAGGCTGCCTCGCGGTGAACAATGAACTTCCCAAAGAGCAATGGTATAAAAAGGACGGCGACTGACTGAACACTGAACTTTTATCATGCAGAGGCCATGACCTTGTGCACTGAGAACGCAGTTCAGCGATATCGAAGGCTGACAACCAGCTTCTCACGCCCGTGGTGCAGTGCAACACTACAATCTGCCACTTGTTGTATCTTGTGGAAGCTACGAACGCGTGAGCACTTATACAAATACTTGTAGGGGCTCTGATTCTTGCACGAGTGATTCTGTACGTTCTGGTCAGCGTTTCTGATTCTTGCACGAGTCAACATCCTGTACGTTCTGGTCAGCGTTCCTGGTCCCGGTGCTTGTAGGGAAGTGCTTCGTCGGCTTCCGTTCGTGTGCACACAATAATAATATTTTAGTTCTTTTCTTTGCTGTTTTATTAATCGAATCATGATATTCACTATGACTGGACGCAAGACCACCTTCCAAATCAAATCAAATCAAATGAGCTTATTAAGACGTGTACACAATGGCGCGTACACAATAGTTGGACCAATAGCCTACGTGGCTAGTAGCTGGTATAATAGAGAAAATACACAAAAGTTAGTACCCACGTGATTGGTCTGGAAATTAATTGAATTTATACATATGAAAGTTTCAACGATGTACCATCTACGTAAGGAAAGGTGATTGCAATTCACTAGACAAGAAAAAAACGTTTTCAATAAAGGTTGAAGTTACGCATAGTTTTTACAGCAAAGGCTGTTATGAGATCACAACTAGGGTCACACGCAATAGTCCACTGCCGATGCCGATGTCTGTAACCACATCGCACGAAATTAGAAAAAAAACTAGCACACATGACACTGGGGCTCGAACCCGGGTCCGCTGTGTTCCAGCCCAGTATTCTACCACTGAGTTACGCCGGTGCTTGTGACTTGTTAAACTTGCGTTAGGCAAGCTTGATGTCGGTAAAGCAATCGCGTTAATGCGACTTATAAAGCAATTTAAAACAGCGGAAAATCAACCAGTCGTCGCACAATGCGAATAGCGTAACGAGTGGCTAACGTGGTTGCTTGGTCGACTTTGTACGAAATGATTTACATAAAAAACAGCGCCCATAACTCGTTATTGGCGCTGTTTTTTATTTGAATCGTAACGACTGGACCGTTCAATGCTCCAACCCATCACAAAAGCTTCTTCTTGTTCCCCTATTAACTTTGGCGCATACCCACTTCAGCCAAAATTCCTCATCGTCGTCAGCCACCGCATGAACAATGGGCACAAAATTCGGTGCAAGTGTTCAGCGGATACCACGATTCTCAAAATGATGAAAAATAGCATAGCGAATGCCGGCCTACCACCCAAAATAATTTAATAATTATGATCTAGCGGGTATCAAGCAAGTGTGCTTGCAGTATACTTACCCATAGAGTGTTTAGAAAAGACTCTGAAAGGCCACTCTTCTAGTTTTCGCTATGACTTTGCGGCACCTTCCGCGCAGGCCTGGTGTTTTTTTTATATTTCTAGAGGCACAATGTTCCCGGTTGAAGCTCCAAAGAATCCTAACAATCGTTTGCCATAAACATTGGTGTAGGAAGGAAGATGCAAATTTAACTGACCTATTCTCCTGGTGCTTGTAAGCGGGAGATTGAATATGATGTTGGGTAGTGTAAAGTTTGTGTAGTGTTTTGTGAATTAGGCAAGTCACTTTGTAATTTCTTTGCGCCCTAAGGAGAGACAATGAAGATCATTGAATAGGGGGTAATGAACAGGCTACTTGGTTAATGAGCGGGGGAGAATACTATTATTCTTGAAGCACGTTTTCGTAACTCCAGTTTAGGTCTTAAATGAGTTCTGCATGTTAAGCCCCAAGTCTCCCAGCAATTGCCGAGATGTGAATGAAACAGGGAAATGTATACGCAACCAAGTAGACTAAGTATATGCAACTATGCAACAGACCGGTGCATAACTGCTAAAAGCTAGTTTTCTGCACACAGCCTTGATCTGCTCGCTCCAGTGGAAGTGCATGATTGTCGAAAAGAACTCCTAAATATTCGACCTCGTCGACCCTATTCAGAATTTGTTTGGCAAGAGAAATTTTAAGACTGCTGCAGTTTGTTGTTTTCCTGCTTGAGCGAAATACGACGTATTGAGTTTTCTCAGCATTTGGGGCTAGCCCGTTTTCTGTAAACCACTTATTTATTGTTGCCATTTCTTTGGAAATAACGTCATACAGTGAAGGGAGTGAGTTCCATTTGTAAGATCTCAATTTAGAAAGTTGCTGCTGTTTTTGGTATTGATGGTACGCTAAAGTAAAACATGTGTATCCAACAAACTCTGTAACACCTCTTTTTTTCACTGTCTGTCTTTTTTGCTTACTCATATTGTTATTGATTGATTGATTGATATGTAGGGTTTAACGTCCCGAAACCACCATATGATTATGAGAGACGCCGCAGTGGAGGGCTCCGGAAATTTCGACCACCTGGGGTTCTTTAACGTGCACCCGAATCTGAGCACCCGGGCCTACAACATTTCCGCCTCCATCGGAAATGCAGCCGCCACAGCCGGGATTTGAACCCGCGACCTGCGGGTCAGTAGCCGAATGCCTTAGCCACTGGACCACCGCGGTGGGGCTTACTCTTGTTGTAACGTTTATAATGACCGCTCATGAAGCAGACTTGCCTAGCTTGCAGTGTGGTACCTCTAAAAAGAATAGAGAGCGCACAGTCATATCCTCTCACTCCGAAATTTTTCGCCAAGGTATACATAGCGCCAAAAGACCATTTGATTGCGCAGTCCCCACTTCAAGTCAAAGTTATTCCCACTCCCCCGAAAAAATATCTACATACGCCTCTGCCCTTATTCGAGAGCATCACCATAGTCGTGCGACAGCTGGCCAGATGGGGCGGTAAGGGGGTGAGCCCTCCACCCTAATACATCATCTTCGCACTGCATTCTGATCGTAAGGGCCTCCGAGTGAGGAAGCCCGGACGAAGGGTTTGGCGCTGCGGGGAAAGATCTCACTCTCGCTCGCACGTTTTCGCGGCCATTAGACGAAGCACACGTAGGTTGTCATTTGATTTCGGGCCAATCTAAGGTACATCGCCTAATCACGCCGTAGGGCAGCTCCAATAAAGCCACTACGCATATACAAACATTTTTTCACTTGTATCACGTGCAAATATCGTAGTCCTTGTAACTTATCTCCGTTGGCCGCATACCAAGGCTATTACTGGCTACTTTCTTTTTGGCCTTGTTCTGGGCACTATAAGATAAGATTAGGGCGCTGTTGTGAAGACTCTCGTTTGTTTTATCGTGAATCCCTGTGACCTTTAAGGTTATTTATCGCGGCTGACGTGGCTTTATAAATGCAGTACATGAGCAGCTATTCTTCGCTTTCAGAAATTTCGGGTTTTAATGTGGCTGTTACATCATTCACTCTCACGGCGTGCTATGACTAACCTATAAATTCACTCTAATGAATCACTATGAGCCAACCTACTAATTCACATAGGTTAACTTCAGTGCCATAGCGTACAGCTTTCGTGTGGCTTCGTACGTAGGTGCGGACAAAGAAAAAAATTTGCCCCGTATCTGCATTTAATCTGCAAATGTCGTCAAAAGACGAGTCTTGCGTGTGGAGAGAGTGAACAAATCATTTATTTAATGCTCTGCGCAAACAAATCGGTGAACGGTATTCTAGAGGCGCAGCGTTGGAGTGCATCAAGAGTGCGGCGGAGGCGAACGAGCGCATCAAGTCACGTCACACGTGCGACATGAGCGCCATCTGGCAGTTTTGTTCGAAAACAAAGCGCGTGGCTCTGAGATGGGTGTACGCGCCCGTCTCAGATGTGATAAGGTGTATATAGAACGCAAGGCGACGGGTAGGTGCCACCACCATCTCGTTTTAGCAAAACGTTGGAAACACGCTCCTTTTCGAGCAAGCGTTGCACGGTCAGCGCAGCGTGATAAGCGCTACGGTCCTAAAATTACTTGTGCATGCCTTTTCTAGTAAAATGCGCACGTGCAGAATATATAAGTGTTGTTATGGTGCCCCAGACATGAGCAGTAATTGCTTTTTAATCGACAATTGCACAAGTATGAACGCTGAATCTTGAGCATTATAGGTGAGCGCTGCGGATAGGGTCGGCCGTTTCAAGTACCCAATGCTGTTAAGAGTGGACAAGCAGACAAATGTACAGACAGACAGACAGACAGACAGACAGACAGACAGACAGACAGACAGACAGACCAAAATTTTTGCGTCGAAGGTCCCCAGAAAAGACTATCGTCTTTACAATCATTCCTTCCTCCACTCTCAGTATACTTCGTATTGGTACTGCATTCTGACCGTAAAGCTCTAAAGGTCTTAACCACACGTACCCGTTTCAATGTTTCAGTGCGTGGCTCACTGAATCGGCACCACGCCCTTTCCCAATAGAGAAAGAGGGTGCGTAGCTACGCAAGGTGCGCGCCCACTCTCTACCTTAGGGAGAGGGCGTGGCAAGGACTGCGACGCACACGCGAGGCCTTACCCACACGTACGCGTTACAGTGCGTCACACGTACATGTGGTCAAGGCCTGACCACGCAGGGCGGGTAGACTCGGCACCGAGCCCTCTCCCTCGATAAAGAGAGAGGATGCACAGCCTCGTGTAGCCATGCACCCTCTCTCTGTAAGGAAAGGGCACGGCGCCGAGTCTGAAGGCCACGCACTGATGCGTTGCAACGCGTCCGTGTGGTTAGCGTTTGAAGGCCTCAGTCGGAGACAGTCTGCAAAAGAACTGCAAGGGGGGGGGGGGGGGTGTAGCGGTGAAACTACGCTTGAAGAACGAAAAGGCCTAAGCCGTGATACACGTGAAGCGTGAAACTGCTCAAACTGACCATCAGCACAGTTTGGCCGTGAGCCCTAACGATAGATGGGCGCTTTCTATTGAAGGGCAGCACTAGGTGGCCATTGAGAGCCGCGTCACATCACTGATGGAAGGACGGTAATCCCTCATTGATTGATATGGGAGTTTAACGTCCCAAAGCCACCATATGATCATGAGAGACGCCGCAGTGGAGGACTCCAAAAACGTCGACCACATGGGGTTCTTTGACGTGCACCCAAATGAGCACACGGGCCTACGACATTTCCGCCTCCATCGTAAATGCAGCCGCCGCAGCCTGGATTCAATCCCATGATCTGCGGGTATCTTAGCCACTAGACCACCGTGGCAGGGCAGGAGAGCGATTCAAACGACGCTGTTTGCCGTAAACACCGCCATATCACCGTCCACGTTGCACGTACCACAAAGCCTACGTGCCGCAATATCGAGCTAGAGGTTAGGTTTTTTGTCATGAATCTTCATCTAAAGCACGATAATCGGACATATTCGAATTTCCTGAAGCGCATGCTCGTGCACCTGAGAAAGTTAAAGGCCGTGCCTAAAGCGCCTTACCTGTGTGTGCGTTGCTTTTACGCCTTTTCTTTTTTTTTATTTCATTTCTTTCTACTGGTATTCTTTACAATGCCAGTTTACCAACCCTTGTGCAAACTGGTCACTACTATCACGTTGACCTACTTGCATTTCCTATACATTTCTCGCTCCATCTCTTCGTTTTCCAGTTTCTTTCAGCCCGGTGTATTCTGGGGATTCGCGAGACAATGTGGTGGGGCTCAAACATGTATCGTAATCAAACGAAGAAACGCGACATGCAGAACGAGAACTGCGTCGAACGCCAGGACCCATGTAGGAATAAGCACATATTGTTTTGCCTCCACTAAATTAATCATTTTCGTTGTATTCATGCTCAGTTTTTTTTTTCATAATCATTGCTAGATGACGCCCACTCACAGCTAGTGATCTCCAATCTACCCTGGCGTTCACTGGCCGTTACCTGCCAATTTTATAATTACGTCGCCCTATCCCTTGACCCTCCCCCAACCATGACCGTGTTTCCCATCTCTTTGTAGTCATCACTCTAATTGACCATCGGGCACTTGTACAAGGTGTAACATGCAACAACGTGTAACTTGCTCAACATGACCCGTCAAGGCTAATCTTTTTTTTTCTTTTAATGCCAGCCGCAGGATATCGCGTTAATTTGTATTTGTTCTCCAATAAACCTTGCAGTCTTATCATTTAAATTTATGCCTATCATTCTGCAATTACATCACAGGCTGGTATCAGTTAGTGGCGGATCCAGAGGGGGAGTGGTACGGGTAATCGCCCCCCTCCCCTAAGTCTGTGTCAGCAACCCCCCTCACTTCAGTACTTGTAGTCCATCTCCTATCCCCAATTAGAACAAATGAGCTAAACCACTGTTCGCACGCATTAACAGTATTTATGCTATGAAGAGGTTTTTCTGCTAGTAAGAACAGTCATAATCCCGCCCTTCTTTTTGGTGTTACTTAATGTGACCCCCCCCCCCAACTAATCTGAGTGGCTGGATCCGCCCCTGGTATCGGTCGATATGCAGAGACGTCACTTTTTTTTATTAATAAATGCACTTGAGGAAAGATTGGTGCCCCTACATCGCTCCGGCTATTCCTCTCCTCTTACTTTGTTATTCGTGTTACGAACTTATCAATAACAGTAGCGCATTGTAACATTCACGCACGAAAATGCCCTTTTAAAACGGAAAGTTTAATAATTGTTTACAACGCCCTTCTTGATTTCGCCGATGATAGTTTGCCTTCGAAAAAGACGCACATGCAGAATATATACGTGTTGTTATGGTGCCTCAGATATGCGCAATAATTGATTTTCAATGAAAAATCGCACAAGATTGAACGCTTCATCCTGAGCAACATTGGTGGGCGCTGCGGATGGGTTGGGCCGTTCGGGGTATCGGCTGGTGCTGTTTAGAGTACCCAATTCGCGTTAAGGGTGGACAAACAGACAAATGTACAGACACGCAGACCAAAGTTTTTGCACCGAAGGTCCCCAAAAAAGACTATCGTCTTTAAAGGCCACCGCAGGCATGAAACTGAACATGAAAAGTGCACAAAGCTGAACACGAGTGGCGCACATGTCGAACACAACGGACTCATATCCGGCTCGCGTTTCAAACAAAGAGAGATTAACTTCCGGTCACTCGAGTGTTGCCCCCGGCACTCATACAGCTATTGTATCACATTACACGCTTATCTAGGTAGCTGTGCGAAAAAAAAAACAAAGCCAAAAAACATGAAGCTTCCGGGAAGCCATCCAACATTTATAAGGATCCAAATTGCCGGACCCTCTGAATCCAAGAACTTGTCAAATTGCGCCGTAAACGGAAGCTGTAAACATTACTGCTCTCTTGGCTACGACATGTGAGCATTTAGTCTCTTTTAGGGCAGTCGGGTCTTTCATGGCATTCAGTATTAGTTCACGTGCATAGAATTTGTAACTTTCACGCGGCTAATGTTCTGGTACGCATAGTTACGATGACGTATATCTTTAACGTTTCGCTGTATGGGAATCCACGTGAAACCTCCTGCAAATCGACGTGATAAATTACGACAGTGCAAAAGGAAAAATGCAAAACAAAACTGAACAGCAGCCTTATTTTTTTAAAAATCCAGCGAGTTATTCGTAAATATGGCCAACAAAATAGTATTTCAAATGATACATTACGAGAAATTAACGAGAAGTCTGACGTTTTAGTAAACGTTACCTAGTGACAGGAACATTTTTATATAGTTTCATACATCATTTTTATAAGGTTAACTGCTGTTAAACGGCATTACATTTTAGCAAATGTCACTTAGTGACAGGAACATTTTCATGCCGTTTCATACGTAATTTTTATACATTTAACTGCTGTTCAATGGATTTGCTTATTGCATCCAAGATTGGCTGTACATAATAACCTGGCATATCAACTTCCAACAAAGGCTTCAGCTCTTGTCACGGTATAATGGAGTGTGCATATATAATTCAGGTGTCGGCGTTTTGATTGTAGGTCATCTGTTACTCCTGCTACACTGTATGATCTGCTATCACGAAAAGCAGTGATTATAGATGCGCGGCGTGCACAGCGGGAACATTCCTGATTCGAAGTCTGCACGCGTCGCCAATATCTTCACCCGATCAATACATTTTCCCATAACATATTAACGCATACCGGCCAGGCCATCATCATCCGTGATTAGAATGTTGCTTCAGTAAGGCACACCCATTTTTCAACGTGGTATTGAAAGAAAAATTACTTTTCAAGTCCATTCCGAACACGACTGACTAGTCAAGCAGGCTATTGTCCGTATGTTCCTCTTATCAGTGACTAAATCACAAAATACCTTGGCTTAATCATTATCTCTGTATTTATGAATTAATTTCTTCTTTAAGTACATTATCACAAGCGTTCATGGAACTGTGTTATCCGCGGGATAAAATGGTGCTGTCTATAAGTAAACAAGCCAAAGGAAGCACTGAAACCTGTTGTCTTCTCTTTTTCTATAGTTTTCAATTTGTTTACAGAAAGGAATAAATAAACAGCCACTCGGCAATCAGGAAAGTTCGGGCAAGCGAAGCTTAGTGGGCTAGTTTTCACCGTAGAGTCAAAGCTAATTTTCTTTCTTCCTATCTTTTCCTTTCCTTCTTTATTTCTTTCTTTCTTTTTCCTTCTTTTCCTGCATTCCTTCTTTTTTCTTCTCTTTCATGAAGCGCAATACTTCCGTTTCCACGGGCAACAACGCCGACGATGTGGCTCTTATCATGGCTCATAACGCGAAACGCCAAGTGGCCTCGATAACAGATCAGGCTGCCATATCGGAAACGGCTGATCACCGACAAGCCCACGATCGAGGGAGCATCTGACGAAAGTTAGCCCCGCTTCGTTTATTACGACTTTTCTACCTTTATACCCTGCTACACTGGAGGTGTTAATACAATTTAGTTCGAAGGTCCTTCGACGCAACGAATGCCCTTCTTAGGTGCCCGTTCCTGCGTTCAGCGCCGTCGCCGTTACAGTTCGCTGTGCAATTGAAGGAGTGAACGAGGACGAAAGAGATCGAACGCTAAGTCTGTCGGCGGGCCACGGGCCTCTAAAGTCACCTTCTTCCTGCGTCACACGAGCTGGCCCTTCGGTCTGAGCTCTTGCGCATGCAGGGCTGGCACATTCACCGCAGCTGGCTTCACTTGTCGAAGCGGGGCTGTAGCTTGGTTCTCGGCACCTGCAATGCGCTGATTGGTTCACGTAGCACTGCAGTGCTTGCAGTTTCTTCGGCAATATGTAACGAACAATTCATTTCATTCACTGCGTATATCCAAACTTTAAACACAACTGGCTTTGCCCGAACTCAAAGCTGGGTCAAGAATTTGCATTAAGCATTATTGGAAACGTCGGTAATTTTTTACCACATCGGTTTCATATGCTGGAGACATCGTTCATTGAACCATTCAGCCGGATTGGTCTGGCCAGTTACACCAGATTGCGCCAGCGTAATCCAGGACAGAAATAGACAGGACATACACTACACTGCCCTGCGACTTCAACGATTTCGCAGTGTAAGGACATTTTTAAGTAGTATCGCATTATATTTTTGCAGTGATAGCATTCGATATTGTGTCATCCAGCTGTGGTGAGGCGCAAAGGATAAATAATGGTTAATATAGAGCATCTACAAGCCAGAGCATCTTTCTCCGCAACGTTTTCGATTCCCCATATTTCTATGATTCCTGATTAGTAAATTTCTCTTTTTAGTTAGTTATTTCACTTTCCAACTGTTTTGTCTTCACAGTTTTAATAATAATACAAATTATTATTATTATTATTATTATTATTATTATTATTATTATTATTATTATTATTATTATTATTATTATTATTATTATTATTATTATTATTATTATTATTATTATTATTATTGATAAATAAATACAGATAGGTGACCAGCAAGTGCAGAAGAAACACCAAGTAAAATTATCTCGAAATGTTGGTTATAGTCGTTGTTCTTTGAACGAAACATTCTGCTGCAAATCGCCTGCAAAGTGGGCGTATGATACACATGACACCAGGCGCCGACTTTCAGAGGTTGTGTCGTGTTTACCTTAAATATCCATCCACGCTTTCGCGCCAATTTCTGCGGTATGTCTTCGCAAAAAGTAATCGCTCATTGTCTGGTCTAGCTGGATGCGTCCGGCATGTTATCGATATCGTCACCAGTGTAATCTCAAACGGGCAGCTTGCGCGTTTCAGGTATTGACCGCCGTATATGATGCACATTTTGCCGTTGCGTGTGCCATTGATATTTCGTTGGACTAAAAACTCGTCTGTGTAGAAAAGTATAGGTACCTTCAACAAGTCTTCTGTCTCCTATTCAAGGCAAATGAAGATCAATTAGTCGTTTTTGCCATTGTTCTTGCAAATTAATACGTTGTTCTTTTGAACTACCGTATTTACGTAATTGTAGTATGACCACAAAAGCGACGCGAGGGATAGCAATTCATTTTCCAGGAAGAAAAATATAGTTATTTTTGTATTCAGTTGCAACGCGAGGGTCATAAGTACGAAAAATGTAAAAAAATGTGTTGCATTTGAGTAAATACAATATATGCTGCTTAGGAGATGTTAGCACATTTATAGCACCGACTACACCTCTTTGCAGATAATTCGATACGTGAGAATCACACCAATCAAAAACAAATTGCATAAAAGATGACCTAGGAAGAGTCCACGAAAGTCAGTCAAGCCATAAAAAATTATCGCGTATTCATTAAAGCCACTCACGCAGCGATACGAAAAACGGCACATAACACGGTCCAGTCACATAACGTCACAGTTTACATAAAATGCAGCTACGCGAACATTTTACGTGCTGTAAATTACCCTACATGTAACGTCCACTCATGCAGCAACGTATAAATTGGCAAACTCTATTCACAGGTACACGACATAAGTTTACACTTGAATCGTCACATAATGCGACAAGCTCGTGTTAAATTCGTGATCGCACTCAAGGAATGTTTTCATAAATCCTTCCTACGAGATCTTTAACGTCAACTTTGCTACTTAATTCACTATGAAATCCAGCTTTATTGCCGGCCTTTCAAAGTGACCTTCGGCTCCCTTAGAGAAACATACTCGACAAGAAATCACAATACGGTCATCACTTTATTTGAAGAATTTTTCACAAGGTACCATCAATTCATGTTGGAAAAATTCAGATGAGTTTTACTGATTGACCGAACAAAATACTGTGCGGTAACTTCAGGTAACTGCTTGGACGAATGACAACACTTCGCTGTCTCGATTTCACTCATGCGTTGTGCCTTTCGTATGGTTTTGCACTCCGAACTTTGCACTTATTATCCTCACTCTTCTTTTTTTCTTCTTCAGCAGCGTACTATGGCGATCTGGTTAAGCTCCTTGCTTTTTAGTGTTCTTATCTTTATTACTCATGACATTCTTTCTTTATTTTAAGCATAGGTTACAATTTCACCGCACCAAAGGTACTGGGAATGTGGGAATATCCCTAAGATAAGGCCTCGTTACTGCGTAAGTTCTACTTAAAACCTCAGCTGAGTCCCCCCTCTCCTTTCTTTTTTAGTGTAATAAAAAATGAATGAAAGAGCTGTAATCGCTACGCGTATTTGATCGGTTATTAAAGGGTGCAGAATTTTGGAGAAATAATATATACACATAGGTGTGCCGACTTTAGTTAAGGTTCAGCAGTGGTTGACCGCGACGCTTTCTTGAAGTGTCATCGTCGGGGCGACCATCCCACCATGATGTGTTGGGGAGCGAATCACTTCCATTTTGGATGACCTCCGTGACCCCTGTGGCCGCTCCTGCTTGCCTGCCGGTGCTCTCCCGAATCCACGTCGGGCGCGCTTTATTGAAATAAGAAATAAATAAGAAACCGAAGTTTGGCGGCTGAAGATCATCCATATGCCGCGTCGTGGTTGACGTCCCCGTGATCGATGGATTTTCAGCGCTTACGTGAGAGAAAGCGTCGCTTACGAACGCGACACCGTTGTCGCCCACGGCACAATGGCCGAGCACCACCACACCTCCCGTTTCTTTCAGCGTCAACGTGGAACCAGGGAGGGGGCGAATGAAAATCAGTCGCCTCCGTCCGATTCCTACAAAAAGAGACAAAAGTGCGAAAAAATTCACGAGCATTTACGCGGCGAACGCTTAGAGCACCCCACGAAAAACGGGACGTGGCGCCAAGTAACGCTCTCTCTCTATTCTTGGTCGGTTTCGTCATCTTGGGATCGGAAAGAATTCGTAAAGAAAATATGGTATGTGAAAGGTCGGATGTTGGTTCACGAAATGCAGCCGAAACGCCGAGGTGGGAGATTAATAAAAGATAACTACAAGGAGAAGAAGCGGAGGGTGAGGCGAATGGGAGCAAAAGTACCGCTACAGTTCCACATCTTTCCCACGCTTCCAATCTTAAAAGCATTTTGATTACTTTTTTTCTTTTTGTTGCGCATGCGTATAGCGCACCCTCCCTGCACAGCGGGCCGAAGAACGAACTCTCGCTTTTCATACTTCGCGTCCCCGCAAGAACGTCTTCAGGTGGCAAACGCCGCGTTCCTCCTCCTCCCTCGGCTTCTCTCTCTTTTCTTTTCAAGACCGCCAACCAGGTCACGTGTGGGGAACGCGGGCCAACAAGATGGCTGCCGTCTTTCCTCCCTCTCCCCATCGCGGCGCCAGCATCGTTACGTAAAACGGGGGATTGGAGAGGGGGGTGCCTAAATCGAAATCAACATTAGTGCCCTACTTACAAAACGTTAAGCACCACAGAAAAGACGCCCCATGCAGGGGCCATCGCATATTCTTCCTGAATAACCCCCCTCCTCGGCCGCTGGTGCCCACTCCTTCTTACGTCACGTAGACGGTCCCCCTAACGTTCCTTCATCTTAGCTTCAGCCACCGACCAAAATCCCGCTGAATAAAGAACCGAAGAAGCGTTCACATCCCCGCGAACCGCTCTCTCTTGATTCTTGTTTCTTTTATGCGCGAATACATAAACAGGATTGGCAGCGAGGAAGAAACACGCTAGAAAATGTTCAATAAACTACAGGGGAGAACGCCTAGTACGGTTGCGTGCTTTAACGAAAGCGCAAAAACATTAGAAGCGTTTCCTTTCAGTCCCGACGATGTAAGGCGCGCCCTCTACGAGCCACCACCTCCTCGTGCTAATTTTTCTTCTTTTTGTGTTCGCCCGGTGTCTGTTTGTTGGGTCGCGTAAACGAACAGGAGGGGAGCCCACGGTAGGGTGGGGTCGACGAAGAAGGGAAAGGGGAAGCGGGAGAGAACACGGCCGAAGTCAGGCCGCATCTTGAACCTCGGTGACCTACGACCCCTGCGCCCTCTCGTTTCCCCTGCCGTCAGCGGATCTCATATTCCCGGCCTCGATTGTACCACCGGCTGCTTCCTTCTCTTGCATCCCTCCTTCGCAGCTTTCCTTCGGACGTCTCGGCACCGTTTCCCGTCTGTCCTTTCGTGTCTATATTTGTTCGTTCTCTCCGATTCGTCACACTCTCTTGAACCACTTTTATTTCCAAACTTAACTGTCTTTCGGTCATAAGGGAGAGGTTAATTGACGAAGTTCTTTCAAAGCGATGGTATGGACTTTAAGCTTCTCATTTATGTCGTATCACGCAAGCTTTCCGTTCAACAAAACGTAACGCAATCCTAGCCAAAGTAGGAAGTCAGCAAGGACGAAGGTATTCGTTTGCACTCCGCTCTGGAAAACTATACGTTTCCTTGTTAATCCCCTCCCCCATTTTCTTATAAGTCATGCCTTTTCATGTGCAGAACTATTCTTGACGGTACACGCTAGTGCCTCTTCGGACATCAGTTATACTCCCTTAGGAAAATCGGGGGAGATGGGGGAGGCGGGAAGCAGAAATCATCAGAGAGAGGTATAAGTTTATTATTTTAATGGGAAGCTGGAGACGTTTTCCTGGTTTTTCGTCTGACAGGCTACTCCAGGTTCCGGGTGATGACAATGATATATACAATGATAAAGACACAACACATACAGTTACATACACGCATAACAGTCACATAACACATACATGATTTGTGGGGTTTAACGTCCCAAAACCACCATATGATTATGAGAGACGCCGTAGTGGAGGGCTCCGGAAATTTTGACCACCTGGGGTTCTTTAACGTGCACCCACATAACACATACAGTCACTCACGCACTCACCGAAGGTAGTCAGAGAATATCCCCTTTTTTTCCATCACTATCATGCACTGCATGTGATGTTCATACGGAATTCTTCAGAGTTCGGGCCACAGGCAAGGACATTAGTATAGACCTTGTATAAAATTGGATTTCGTACACCAATGACCTCACGGGCAGTTCATATCGAGTCGACAGCGCTTAACAACAAGAACATCTTTCCGGCATCCTGCCCTCGCCGCCTTTCGTTAAATATGGGCATTTCGATTCTCTACTGCAACACAGAAGGAACTATAGTTAAAGCTTGCCAGAATGTTGTTGAGAGCTTTTGCGACTTTACAACGGCATCGTACTCAACGTAGAATTCTTTCGTGATCGTCTATCACTTGAGCAGTCCCAGTAGTCACTTTGTCTATAGCGACTCAAATACGAAGTAACGTCAAATCTACCTACTACAGCTGTGTTCTATGAGCTTGCCGTGTAGTAATATGCCCACAAAACAGGAGCTCCTCATCCTCGTGAAACACTTGTATACTGAGCAGTTAAAAGAAACTCACCATTAATCTCTTCTCGACATCGCAGCCTTCCCGTGCCAGGTAAGGGCCAAGTTCGAACAGATGCCGTGAGCACTTGGACTTCGTAGCTAGAAGTGTTAGCGACTTCCCAAGATTTGATAGTTACTCGAAGGCTTGTCAAAGACCACGCCTTCTGAGCAACAATCAAAAGCTGAGAAGGTGGAGGCAAGTCCAGAAGAGTACTCCATCGATGAATCGGCGGCCAGACTGTGTGGTCTCGTCATTCCTTTGGGGAATTCCTGTAAGAATAAGCAATGAATAACACGAGGTAGGTTGTTGCTGCTCTGAAAAACGCCCGCCTCGGTGCAACAGTAGTTCTCGGCTGCTTACCCGAAGGCCACGTGTTCTTTCGCGGCCCACGCGTGGCAGTCGCATTTCTACGAGGGTGAAATGGTAGAAGCCAGTCTACTGTGCGATGTTAGTGCACGTTAAAGAATCCCAGATGGTCAAAACTTACGAGATCCTCCGCTACTGTGTGGTTTTGGGACTTATAAATCATATCGTGGTTTTGGGACGTAAAACTCTAAACAATATTACTACTTTGAAAAACGTAAACCTCATTGATTTGGCACGTACTCGGCTGCTGACCCGCAGGTCACAGGTTCGAATCCCGGCTGCGGCGGCTGCATTACCGATGGAGGCGGAAATGTTGTAGGCCCGTGTGCTCAGATTTGGGTGGACGTTAAAGAACCCCAGGTGGTCGAAATTTCCGGAGCCCTCCACTACGGCATCTCTCATAATCATATGGTGGTTTGGGGACGTTAAACCCCACATATCAATCAATCAATCAATCAATTGATTTCACACGATTTTTACAATGGCTGTACGCAATATTGTCGCCCACTTCGAGGCAATAAGCAATACAAACTATTCAAACAAGGACTTGTCAGAGCATTAGGTCTATACGTATAGTCAGATCGCTGTTAAAAACATGCGATAGAAAAAGATAGCGCAGAGTAAACCACGAGCCGCATACGCGCAATAAGGACTCACACACTGTTCTGTCTTGTCTGTTTGTGTTTCGTTCCGTTTCTGTTCCTCCTTTTGAAATGCTTGATCTGTAACAAGAAGTAAGAAAACAAGGGACTGTTAGAACAGCCAGGATATTGGACTAAGAACCTTGGTTGCTTCGTTGATTAGTGGGTTTGTTAACCTGAGGAAAACTCACGGCTCCTCTTAATGGCGTGATGACACCTCACGAAAGTAGTCAAGGAAACGACGCTTCCTTTTGTTAGGAAAGGCGTTCACAACCTTGGGCTGAGGCTCTAGCTGTGGACATGCTGCACGGAAGTTCTGGATGAATACGCCGCTTTCCGGTGCAATGACAGGCGCAACTTCGTGCTTGAAAAACAGTCTGGTGCAATTTCCTCTGCACCTTCCCTGCGTACGGACACTGGTACAAATCAGATGATTTTATGAGCTTTGAGTATGCGCGTATGCTGTTTCAGGGCAAGGAGAAGGAGTATAGGATTGGAGGAGGAGTGTTTGTTGCAGGCGCATTTATTATCCCTTAAAATTGCCGGCGTTTGCCCGCCCGAGCATTGCGTTATCACACGTGGTACAGTTTCAAGTTCATCGCACTCATTATATTGTTATGAGCCAATTATACTGTGGACTTTTTAATTGAGTAGAGACAATTTTTAGGGAGCGCTTTAGCGATGGCTGTTCATCACTGAATAGACAATGGTAGGTGAGAGGCAATGGAAGACTCATGCTCTTTATGCCATCACTTTACTAGCTATTCAATAATCGTTATTACCTGTTCAATAACTCAAATGGCTAAATATGTCGCTGTTAAACGTTCTTCTCATCATACACCAAGAAAAATGGCACACAGTTTGATACAAGGTTAAATAACGTTCCAACGATCAAACGATGCCGTCAGTTTCACTGCAAAATGTACGAAGGATTACGCGCAAGTCCTTTAGAAAAATATGCATACCACTTATTGGCGTTTCTATGCACCGCAGTTGTGCCCACAGAACAGTGTTCGTTTTTAACCCGCGGAGTTGCACATGTGATAAAAGCGTATATGGTTCAATGCTTGATTAAACGTCGGTAGTTTTTTCAAACCGTAACCAGGATAGATCTTATGAAGGCAGACGCTGAATTATCACGATAGGTCAGTGATCTTGCTCTCATGGCCGCGCTTATTACTTACCATTGCCTTTTCTGAAAGTAAGCAGAATTTATCATTTCCAATATCATTGTTCGGATGCTGCAGTATAATGTCGGCCTATCCGTTTCTCTTTATGGCAGAGTTAACGGGCGTTCACCAGTACAGCTTGACTCCTCAATGCAGCTCTACTGAAATTACATACGAGTTGTGCGACGAACTTACTCAGCTTTACCTCGAGTCGCGCTCCTGCAGCACTTTGCAAAACAAGGACGCCTTAACGAGATCACAAACGTGAACCTCCGATTCCACCCAGAAAGAAACCCGTGCTTCTCAAAACAAAGTGCTGATTACGATGCTATATTAATATTTATTTCGGCATGTAAACCACCACGAAAATCTCCTATAAAGCTACAAACCGAGTGTAGTTCTGCTTAACCCCGATTTTTTTTTATCCGAGGGGGAAGTTGTATTGAATAAACTTTATTTTCCAAACAGTTGTTACTCTGTCCGGGACTAGCAAATGCAGCGCAACGCACCCATTGCTAGCACTCTAGCGCCTATCCCGTTTTCATAGTCTTTCCATGTTCCGTCATTAAAGTGCGAAGCACTCCAGGGGCCCACATTATTGTATGCTTCCGTATCCTGTCGTCGTCGTGTTAAGCTTGGCGTCAAGCACACAAAATTACAAAATCGCTACAGGATCAACCGTGAGAGTGTGCACTCGCACACCAAGAGACGTCTTTTTCCTCTTATTCTTTAAGCGCCTCGATTATATTAGTGATAAGTCGAAATAAAGGAAAAAATACAAAAAGCTGGGAAAAGAACAAGTATGAGAGAGGAGGAAAGAAAGAGAAAACATAAGAGAAACAAGGTATAGTTTACCAAGTTGCGCACTTCCTCCAGGCTTGGCTCTCCTTTCATGTTATGACAATAAAACGAGTCGCCCAGTAAAGCATTATAGTACGTTTTAAATACGCCGTAGTTGAATAATAGAAGCTCATTCTGGCCTTTTCAGAAACATGGATTTACCGGGTCACAAAGTAATAGGCCACACCTTAATTTAATTGCTTATTTATTAATAATACTGTAAGCACATACGGGCTGTTACAGGATGGGATTCACAGATACACTGAGGTAAAATCTGTCACTGTGCAATACAATTATCCAAAAGGAGGAAAAATTAACACTCCAGCAATAGTAGTTTTCATTCACGCGATATAACTCACGCAAAATGCAACTCCAGATTTCATCCAGAAATAGCCAAGCTATCAACGCCATCCACTGAACTTTTCTGAACTAACACCAGCGCTCACTAAAAAAAAAGCAAAACAAGGGAGTGCTACATGTATCTAAGCAAGGCTGTGCATCTTCAGGTTCACATTCCTTTTTGCGAATTCCTCGCTGCCTTGGTGTGCAAGCCCTTTGAACATTCACTTCTCCTTGTTGTCCTTTATTTCGCATCGTTGCTGGGTGTTCTGCTTTTTTTTCCCCCTCAAATGCCTGGCTTAAAATTCGTTTCAGCACTCTCACCCATTTAACGCTATCAAAATGTTGTCAAACGCAGCTTCCTGATCCAAAATTTCCATCGGCTGCGTCGACACCTAACCGCTATTTTTCCAACAGCTGTCTACCGCAGCTTCAGCTACGAAAAGGCCAGCGCGAGTTTAAAGCCGTACGCACCAGTCGGCTGCCTTTTTTCCGTCCTTGAACTCAACCCCTCTCGTTCAAATACGGTATAAAGTAACAATGAAGAAAACAGTAGGAGCGTACAGGACAGGCAAGAAGGTAGACGTAATGAAGCGCACCGAGCCGCCCGAAGCCTGGCCAAGCCAAGCCACGGCGGGTGGAACAGCCGTGGAACCGCAGCGTCGACGACGTGTGACGGGGTGGCGTTCTCTGCGCCTGGCAGACATTTCTGGGTCACTCGCCGCGCTACATAACCAAATTTAGGCTCGCTTCAGTCCGACGGCATACCGGACAAGGGAATGAGCAAAATGGCCGACTTGACAGGATGGCCGCTGGCAGAAACGCTGTTGTACACTGTGCCGTATAAGTTCGGTGGTGGTGACGCCGACGTAATCTCGCTCAACACCGCGGGCCCAGCCCAATAAGGGGTCGGCGAGGGAATATGTATAAAAGGCAACGCCCGAGCGGTAAGGAAAATGATGGATGACTTCGTTCGCGGCTTGTCGCTTGCGTCGCTTTGTGGCGCACTTATGGATCACACTCTGCGGAGACTGCCGTCTCTGTATAATGCGGATGCGTCCGTTTCGGCAAGCGCGGTCGATCCAACAGTGCTGCGGCTTCCAGGCGTGACGCCTCGATGAATTTTTGGGTGTTTTTTGCTCGATCTACGCAGGCAGTGCGCAGGCTTTTCTTCCAAGCCCGCGGTTGTGAATTCGAGAAAAAGCACCATCTTTCTTGGTTTGTATCGGTGATTTCAAGGTTAAATCGCTGAAAAACATGTGACTTATCGCGTGAGAAAGGAAGGTCTTAGAGGCAGCAACAGCGTGCTTTCGGGCTGGCTGTTGTAGTCGCTCAAGCACTTCGGTGACTTGAATTGTATTCGGTGTGTGCCGTAACGGACAAACAGCAATCATGTTTTGATTTTTCTAATAATTTGTCTCGATCTGGGCGGTCTTTCAAAAAAAAAAAAAACGCCAGGCCTGCGCGGAAGGCGCAGCACAGTCACAGCGAAAGCTAGAAGAGCGGCCTTTCAGAGCCTTTTCAAAACACTCATTGGTTAACTATACTGCTAGCGCACTTGCTTGATACTCACTCACAAGGGCATTAATAATAAACTTCTGGGTAGTATGCCGGCATTCGCTATGCTATTTTTCGTCATTCTTCCGAGAAGCGCGGTATCCGCTTAACACTTGCGAGGAATTTCGTGCAAATTGTTTATGCAGTGGCTAACGACGATGAGGAACTATGGCTGAAGTGGGTAAGCACCACTGCTTATCAGGCAACAAGAACAAGCTTTTGTAACGTGTGGGAGCATTGGAAGGCCCCCTTTTTTACGCTATTAGCATTGTGTGACGACTGGTTGTTCTTTCGATGCTTTACAACACTTTATAAGTTGTATTAACACGATTGCTTCATCAACATCAAGAGTGCCAAAGGCAAGTTTGCCAACAAGTTACAAGCTGTAGCATAGCTCTGTGGTTAAATACTGGGCTGGCAACTAGCGGACCCGGGCGTCAAGCCCTCCTGTGTATTCCGGAGTCCTCCATTACGGCATCTCTCATAATCGTATAGTCCTTTCAGGACGTTAAACCTTGCATATCAACGAGCCCCACTGTGTATTTGCTGCTAGGTTTTTTGTTTCTGTTTTTTTCGCACGATGTTGCTACCGACACCGGCGGCGGTGGCGGCGCACAACTGCGCGTAAAACACGGCTAAAATATGACTATTCAATTCTCAGTGTCTTTCTGCATGCTTACAACATTTGCAGTAACGAAAATTGCAAGCGATTTTCTCAGCCGAATGGTCATCCGTACCCTTATTATGAAGTACGGTGTCATTGCTTCAATAAGCAAAGGAAAAGTGCATGTTCAACAGCACCAAAAGAAACCAAGACGTGATTGATTGCCTACTGCTTCTGTCATGTTCACTTTCATGACTTCTTTGTCTGCTTGTCTGTTTGCTTTGTTTGCCCTTGCTTTCTCCGCAAGTAAGGTATGGTCATGCTTTCTTTATTGTGATGCTGGCACAGTACGTTTTTAACGACTTTCCCAATGGAAATCAACGTTCTAATTGGCCCTGCATGATGAACGGCGCAGACGACGAGTTAAGACAAAGGTTGCGCGGGTTCTTCCTGTAATTTAAGTGGTTTTTGTTGCGATGTCATATTAATATGTTGCAGGGACATAATACGGTAGTGAAACAATCAAATAGGCTGCCCTTCAGCATATTGTAAGCTCGAGAAGCGGACGGTTCTTCACAATCTTTACATATCATATTCACCTGTGCATCTTCATCTGTAAAGATCATCATCAATTTGATTTCGCTGAAGCCAGGCTAAATAAACCAGTGGGATGCAGTGCTGACCTTCACGACATTCACACATAATATGGCTGCTCAACGCCACTACCAGCTTTTCTCCATTTTTTTTTTTTCACGTCCGTATGGTCGTTCGCCGAGTTTCGCTCTGGAGGTCTCTTTCCTTTCGGCCCCTGCACCCTCGACAACTCCTTTCTCTGACAAATTTTTATCTCGTCGCGCACACTGCCGTCACCTGCATCGCGTTACCATTGGTTTCTCTCAAGAAACTCGGAAGTCTAGCCACGTCTCGTCTCACCGTGTTGTGACTTTTTCTTCTCGTGACGAAGTTCTTCTATCGACTCCGCTGTGCGTCCCCGGCTTATGCGACAAATTCATCAGTCGTTTTTTTTTTTTTGGGGGGGGGGGTCCCGTTCACAGTGGTCAAACAGACATCTCTTGTCAATTACAGCGTTTCTCTCCTCAGCAGTAATCCTGATCACTATTGCCGAAGCCAGAGATTGTGCATGTATCTCATTTAAAGCCTTATGCGCGACGCATTTCATAATACTCTTAGGCGACCAGGCGGCCGCTTCAACCGCACGGAGGAATTAGTGTGAGCGCGACAAGTGAATGACTATTCATTCGCTTTACATATCGTCATCACCTGTACATCTTCGTCATCTGTGAATATCATCATCAATGTGAGTTAGCACAAGCCTGGTTGAATGGACCGGTTCCTCGTAATATTGTGTTTCATTTCCGATGGAGGCGGAAACGTTGTAGGCCCGTGTGCTCATATTTGGGTGCACGTTAAAGAACCCCAGGTGGTCGAAATTTCCGGATCCCTCCACTACGGCGTCTCTCATAATCATATAGTGGTTTTGGGACGTTAAACCCCACATATCAATCAATCGTAATATTGTGTTTCTTTCGTAGTAATGTGCTATGTTACTAACAAACAAAACCACTATATGACAACATTCGGCTTTTCTTGCATGCACGGTTGTCCATCTGATGACCGTACTAAACGCAAATTGAATAGCACAGATTTTAACTCGCCTTTTTTGCTGGCCCCAACAGAGTGGTTATAGAACAGGTGAATGACTGATCGTTCCGCAGTGGGATCCGCCTACGCATGTTATACTCCAATCCAAAAAGCGTGCTTCGAACCCGACGCAGTAAGCCAAAAATAACATAAGAAATTCTAGCGCCGTACTTGACCACTCGCCAGCCTCCGTTGAGTTTCTCTTCACCCCCGTTCTATAGCCTAAGCACACCTCCCCCGCAGACCTATCTGCTCAAAAAAGAAAAAAAAAGTAATTCTGTAGGGCAGGTCGACAAGGGGGCCATTTGGATGTCCTGTCAACTCCTGCCTTTCATCTTCCGTCATCCCGTTTAGTTTAGCTTATAGTTCGTTTTTTTTTGTACTTCATCTGAGAGCATGTCTGATCTCCGTGGACAGGGCATTTAGCAGTCCACTCCTCCATTTTGCTCCGCGCAGCGAGTCAAACTGCCCATGCGTGACAAGGTGTCCATTCTCCACGCGGCTTTAGCCGAAACGTCCGTCAGATTACGTCCAGGGTGCGGACGTCTTTCTCTCGCTGTCGCGCATCTGGTCCCGAAAGCATTCAGGCGCGAATTAGCGGGCCTCTTAGCAGCGATCGCTATCGTACGCTCTCCTGACGTTACGTTGATGTATTGGTGTCGCTAAGCGCGGACTTTGCTGGTGAGACGTCTGCACACAAAACTGGCGTAGCACAGATGTCGTCTCCGATTGAGGCACTGGCAATTGGATGTTAAAAAAAAATCAAATTTCGCAATGACCGGTCGTTGCCCTTTTGGTCAATCACCTGGAACAACGTTTTCGTGAATGCGCGAGTACGTGGCTTTTCGCAAAATAATATTTCACAATTGTCTGTTGCATAAGGCGTGTTACAGTATAATTTATTCGGTCACAGACAACTTACGATCGAGTCGAGCGATTTCAGCTTTCTTCTTGGCCTATATCGACACTGCTTCTGTACACGCTATGAGTTTTACGCGAGGTAACTTCATCTCTGGCGTTGTGGTATGTTTGTTGGCATATCATGCCAGCAAAACGTTTTTTTTTTTTTTCGCGGCAAAACATCTTATCTTATCTTGACAGTGGAGCAAGGGCTGCGGAGGTGGGCGTACAAATATTGGCGTTGTTCCACACGCCAACTGCACGGTTGATTTCTGTTTTGCTATACAGTTCACAATGTTACCACGTTCAAAAAATTATATACATAAAAGTGTGAATGAGAAAAACATTGCGATTGTTTAGTGTACACAATACACGTCAAATTTTATTGGAAAACGGGCGTGCTGAGAAGGAGCGCTGCCCAAGAAATTGAGAGAAAATGATTACATTTTTTCTAAGTAAACATTAACACATTTATTGTTGTATTTCTCCTACGACTCCTCTAACTCTCCTAGTCTTAAATAAATAATGCAGCATTTATTTAAGCAAGGAAAATCGACAAATTATTTTTAAGTTATTTCTCTACGTGGTAGCACTCATGCGCTCTGGTTTCGTAGCTTCGGCAGTGCTGTAAATACAAATAAATACTTGTCGCTGAGTGCAGTGTAGCTAAACACTAATCGCGCTCGTGGTTACAAGTTGAGTACTTAGCCACAAAAGCAGCATTCATCTTTTGTGCCACGTGCAGTGCCAAATCTGAAGCTCCAATTTTGATACAACGAAATGAAAGGCATGTGATAGTGCATGTTCCTACGAGAGAACTTGGTGTCCATTTGATTGTTCACAACACTGCTCTTGTTCAAGCAAGATTCATCGCAAATGGCTATATGTATACCAACGTCCATGCTACTTCCAAAGTGCTGTGTGTGAAAGGGCTTCTTTTCTATTCTCTATATCTCACCACCACTAGAATTTAGTTTATGACCACGTGACCGCTATAAGAGGTTCAAAACGTTCCCGATCATGCCTAGCGCCACATTAAACAAAAATTATCGGGATAAATACAAAACGTCAACATACATTATGCAGAAATTGTTCGTAATTGTTATTTTCTATTTGTTACTATAGGCCCGCAATATATAAAAATAAGTCAAGGCGGTATTATAGCACCGTCGTTTACAGGGAAAGCTGTTATGAGATCACAACTCGCGTCACGCGCAGTTGTCCGCCGCCGCCGGTGTCCGTAACCACTTCGCGCGAAATCGAAAAAAAAAACTTAGCACGAAAGACACAGTGGGGCTCGGAACCCGGGTCTGCTGGGTGCCAGCCCCGTATTCTACCACTGAGCTACGCTAACGCTTGTAACTTGTTGGCAAACTTGCCTTAGGCAGTCTTGATGTCGAGAAAGAAATCACGCTAATAGTAATAGTTTATAAAGCGTTTTAAAACAGCGAAAGAACAACCAGTTGTCGCACAATGCGAATAGCGTAACGAGTGGGGCGTCCCATGCTCAAACACATTACAAAATCTTGTTCTTTTTGCTTGATAAACTGTGGCGCATATCCACTTTAGCCATAATTCTTCATCGTGGTCAGCCACTGCATAAACAATTGGCACGGAATCACTTGAAAGTGTTTAGCGGATATTGCGCTTCTCAGAAGAATGACGAAAAATGGCATAGCGAATGCCTGCCTACTACCCGAAAGTTTATTATTAATGTCCTAGTGGGTATCAAGCAAGTGTTCTCGCAGTAGTTACCCAATGAGTTTTTTGAAAAAGCTCTGAAAGGCCGCTCTTCTAGCTTTCGCTGTGACTGTGCTGCGCCTTCCACTCAGGCCTGGCATTCTTTTTTTTTTTTTGTAACGCAAAAGCTATTCAAGTTCAGAAGGTTTTTTGGATTAGCAAACGAGAGCGTCAGCAACAAACGTTCTCACCGAAAACATGCTGTGTTCACGCATTCTACGGTCGCTGAAAGTTACAATATAAAGGGGGTGTCGTAGTCGGCCTGCGAATGTTTCTGGACAGTGTGTGCATGTGAATCGATGCTCTCCCAGTGTTTTTCTTTTTCTTTTTTGTGGGAATTTCACTTTATATATCTTCGGTCTTCAACGCCACTAATGGGACTTGATCTCAATTCTACAAGAGATAAAAACCATCTTTCTTAAACATTATAAATGCATTGTCCTCCGCCTCAGCGGGCTTCAACGTTCTCGTGGTTTTAGCTCGCATAACGCCAGAATCATTTCTCTTTAGCTGCGTGTTAATAGCAGTAGCAAGGTTCGCGTAAGCATATCGGCCATTTTTCGAACCTTATGCGTCATGCTTGCGTCCGCACCACATTGCTCGAAGTGCCCGAGATAATGTTATCTTTTGCACAACAAGCTTATGATATGCGTGGTGCTAATTAGGCTGGCTCATATTAAAATTTCAATGTGGCTGAATGTATCTAGATATTATGCATTATTACTTATGTGTTGAAGCGCACGTCATCGCTATTCGTGTTTTTTTTTGTTCAACAAGCATCGCACAGTGTTTTCGTCATCTTACATCACTGCACAGACATATCCCAAGCTTCGCAAACGCTTAATTTGGGGTTCGCATTTCGGGATAAGTTTAAAATTATGGTAAGCGCCTGCATTTCCGATGGAGGCGGAAATGTTGTAGGCCCGGTGCTCAGATTTGAGTGCACGTTAAAGAACCCCAGGTGGTCAAAATTTCCTGAGCCCTTTACTACGACGTCGCTCATAATGAAACGGTGGTTTTGGGACGTTAAACCCCACATAATCAATCAATCAATTACAATATGAGTAAGCAAGAAAGAGAGACAGTGAAAAAAAAAGAGGTGTTACAGAGTTTGTTAGATACACATGTTTAACTTTAGCGTACTATCGATACCAAAAACAGCAGCAACTTTCTAAATTGAGACCTTACAAATGGAGCTCACTCCCTTCACTGTATGACGTTATTTCGAAAGAAACAGCAATAATAAATAAGTGGTTTACAGAAAACGGGCTAGCCCCAAATGCTGAGAAAACTCAATACGTCGTATTTCGCTCAAGCAGGAAAACAACAAACTGCAGCAGTCTTAAAGTTTCTCTTGCCAAACAAACTCTGAATAGGGTCGACGAGGTCGAATATTTAGGAGTTCTTTTCGACAATGATGCACTTCCACATGGAGAGAGCAGATCAAGGCTGTGTGCAGAAAACTAGCTTTTAGCAGTTATGCACCAGCCCGTTCCTTAGTTGCGACTTAAAAATCAGCAACCAAGCACCGTAACCGAATGGCCAAGCCCCATCGCGGTGGTCTCGTAGTTATGGTGCTCTACTGCCAACCCGAAGGTTGCAGGTTCGAATCTTGGCAGCGGCACCTGCATTTGCGATTGAGGCGAAAATGGCGTAAGTCCGTGTGCTCAGATTTGGGTGCACAATAAAGAACTCCAGGTGGTCGATATTTCCGGAGCCTTCCATCACGGCGTCTCTCTAAACCCTATATATTATTACTAATAACTTGGCCAACGTGGCGGGCAGCTTAGGAATCACGATAATAAAGATTTGTGACGAATAAACAAACATCGCATGAAGTTTTACGCTGCGTGTGATAAGTTAGGTGGAAGTGCAAAGGAACATGGTAGCTTGAATTGAAGAAAAAAACTCTTGAAACACGGCGTGTCACTGGACCCGAAGTTTCGAAAGTGAACTTGGCCTCTTTAGGGCAGCCTATTAAGTTGTATATCATCATTTCATTCCAACTCCGATACAGTGACTGCGACTTGCGCGGCATCTGTATGCTTGATCTATTTGTTTTTCTTGCTGGTATATTTGAATATCCTGATATTCATAGATACAAAATAAGTTAAGCAACAGCAATGTCGTACACCAGCTTTCTATTCTAAACACTGAAAACTTGTACAAATCAACTGAAATTTAATAAGGATGATCTGCTGATGGACAAAACAGGCGGTAAATTATTCTTCAGCTGTTGCCTCTAAAACCACATGCACAATCCTTTCGGCAATATGAAGCGGGAAAAAGTGTTAGGTCTGGGAAAAAGTGTTAGGTCCTCTTGTTTATGATTAATACACATAGTGTAAAAGAATAAGTTAGATTGTTGTGCTGGTAATAACTGAGCGCGTAAATAATCTGATACGGCGCTTACAGCGTTTCCTTCTTGTTGAGGATGCTTTCAACGTGTTTTAAACCGTGATAGTTAGATTTGGACATATCCAAACTATAGGATAAATATTTTTTTTAAATCTTAACACCCATTTTGTTTGTCAAAGTACAAACATATTTTGTCACTTTAACCATTCCACGCAGCGCAAATTTTCAAGGCAGAAAGTAATATGGATGTACTTTGCACTGAAGCCTCAAATTTTATTAATAATTTGAATAGGATAATATTAATGTGTTTTGCAGTAACGCCTCAAATATTATTATAAATTTGAATAGGGGCCCTAAACGTTTTGCGGCCGCAAAGAAATAGCGTCGAGGCCGCTGCGCATGCGCGAGACCCAAACAGAGGTTGGCGTTGCGGACGCTGTTTCTCAAGTTTAGCGGAAGACCCGAAGCATGCCCCAAAAACTTAGCGTCAGACATACGTAACGAAACCGACTGAGGTGACGGCTGTCGTCTAGTACTATAGTGAGCTAGAATAGAGGGAGTGTCCAAAGTTCCGTAGACCTTATTCGAAAAGTGTTCTCTCGGGCTTGACCACGTGCATACGCAAATTACCTTGAGGCCTGAATGTTTTGGGACCCCTATTCGAAAACTCCCTAACATCTAGGGTTTTACGTAGCAAAACCACGATGTCATTATAAGAGAAGTAAAGGGCTTCGAGAATTTTGACCATCTAGTGTTCTTTAACGCGCACTAACTTGGAACACTACATCGGCTTTAGGCCTTCCACATCAATCAAAATGTGACCAACGCGGCCGCAATCGAACCCATGACCTTCAGATCAGCAGCTAAGCACCATAATTCTTGCTCTACCATGGAGGACGCACAAAAGCATCTGCGGAGCTTCTCCGTCAAGCGTCTTTCACGTACACCAGTCAGTCGATTCTCTCTTGTTTTCCTTCCTCTAAGAGAGACATCTTGTTATATAAAAGCTATGTAGAGAATCAAAGTATATTAACTCTAGTTATATTAAGCGTTGTATAGTCCCACATCTTCTCTAACTGAACTCAGCTGATCGTCCACTGTGTTTACCTACAAATAGCCGGTCTGCAACTGTTAAACAAGCACACCAAAACGTTACCGAAACAAGCACATAAAAACGCCCGCGTACAAACAGACGTTCAAGGCGGCAATCAGACAAAAAACGGACACCCCGATGCATAATGACAGCCGGAAACAAATCCCACCCACTTCCTCGCACTTAACGGGATTTTGAAACGCTCTCTGCAGCGGCCGCTTGGCTGAAACAGTGTGCGAGCATTAACTGCTCTCAAACACAGTCGGGAAGATGGACTGGTTCCCGTCACGCCTTCCGGAGCAACACGTCTACGCCGGTCGCGATTACCCCTCCTAACAAACCATCTGTCTCTCTCGATTCGCACGTCCGTTTGTTTTGAAGAACCGTATCTATAGTGCGGTTAGTTTGAACTAAATACGTGTTTACATACAGTGGGAAAGAAATGAGAAAACTTAGCGCGGAAAACCTAAACGTCGGGACAGGCTGGCTATGTTTGTGTTTGTGTGCGTACGTGCGTGCGTGCGTGCGTACATGCGCGCTTCTTACCCTGTTCTGCATAAGTGAACACGGCGTTTCTTTTTTTTCTTTTTGTATTTCATGCGCAGGTCGGGGCATTGCTTCCCAAATTTCTTGGTGCATACTCAAAGGCTCATTCATGCTTTTGTCACGTGCACTCATATCTGGCACGTCCAATCCCTATTAGCACTTTGGTAAGTGTTCCTATGTTTTAGTGGTTTGATTCATAACACAAGCTTCTCCGCCAGGTTTGTTGTTTTAGGAGCAAAAGCACCTTAGAGTATCGGCTTTTCGGCATCCTATGTCGTCACCGTAAGTCATGTTGTCGCGGTCCGTCAAAAAAGGGTGTGCGCCACAAAAAAATGGGTAAATTTCACTACTCGGCACCAGTCCACTAAAAATTGAGAAATGAACAGTCAGCGCAATAAATATCCGATGACGTTAGCTCAGCTGGAACAGCCTTTCATGCATGCGTCGCTCCTCCCGACTTTTTTTTCTTCTTTTTGATCACGCTGTTTACGCAGCCGGCAATCAGCATACCCGTGTAACTGATTGATCGACCTAAATTTTAGGCGATGGCCTTCATGTGTGCCTCTATGAGTGTGAGCTATACATCGAGATTGCATCACCCAACTTACAGACCTGGATGATCCGGCTGTTCTCAAGAAGCTTAGCTTAAAACAACAGTCTTACCTATGCCAATCTACAGCAACTGAGATATGAACCTGCGTCAACCCTTGTAACTATGCCCGTTTCAGCGCGTGCTTGCCTTCGTTGACGCTATAATTTATTATGAGAATTCCTGATGTCTAACCCTCATAACCTACAGTATTGTAGATCTAAAATTCGCATAGTGAATCGCAGTGAAATCATGGCAACTATAAGAACACGCAACCCGGCTGAAAAGCGTGATGCTTTTTTAGTAACCACAAGCTTTAGTAACCCAACTCCTACATTGAAACAGGAGAACCGAAGCGCCGTCGACGGCACTGCGCTCGCCGTTCTCGTGGTAGTGTCGCCGCTTTCTCACAGATTTTGAAACTTACAATTGTTATAAAAGCAGTTATAGAAGTAACGTATATTTTTTGCAGTATCGAGCTAGCAGCTCAAGTGAACCTTATGAAGATCTGGTGGCGGTTCGTTAAGTTCTTCATAATTAGCAGGGCTTTCGCCGACTGAAAAAATCTCCTGCTTTTCTGTACAAATAAAAATCGTGCACTCTTTTTTTAATAGGATGTGACGAACTGAGCTGGTTGATGACTGTTCATTATAACTTAAAGGACGAACAAACAAGGGTGAATGGAGGAAACCGGACGAGCGCTTACTGGCAACTGAAAGGCTTACCAACACCTGAAACTTGTTTTTTTTTCAGTTCGTGACTTAGTTACGGTTAGCTTGTACGTATGGGAGGCCCATTGACGGTGATCCGTAAGTCGTTTAGACTTCAGTCATGGACGGCGGAGCGTTACACGCTCTGCCGACACCAGTAAAATTTGAGGCATGAAATGTAATAATCATAGTTATAACTATTGAAGTTTAACGCTACATATCCAAGATAATGATTATAAAAGATAACGGCCAGCTGGGGTTCCTCCTCCTCCTCCTCGTCATCATCATCATCAGCCTGACCACGTCCACTGTAGGACAAAGTCATCTCCCATGTTCCGCCAGTTAACTTGGTCCTGTGCTTGCTGCTGCCAATTTATACCCGCAAACTTCTTAATCCCATCCGCCCACCTAACCTTCTGTCTCTTCTTAACCCGCTTGCCTTATCTGGGAATACACTTAGTTAGCCTTAATGACCAGCGGTTATCCTGTCTACGCGCTACATGCCCGGCCCACGTCCATTTCCTCTTCTTGATTTCAACTATGATATCCTTAACCCCCGTTTGTTCCCTAATCCACTCTGCTCTCTTCTTGTCTCTTATGGTTACACCTACCATTCATTTTTTTTCCATTGCTCGCTGTGTCGTCCTCAATTTAAGCTGAACCCTCTTTGTAAGTCTCCAGGTTTGTGCTCCGTAGCTAAGTACCGGCAAGAAACAGCTGTAATATACCTTCCTCTTGAAAGATAGTGGCAATGTATACCTGTGATAATTTGAGAGTGCTTGCCAAATGTGCTCCACCCAATTCTTATTTTTCCCAACGTGCATTTCCTCAACGTGCATTTAAATGCAAATACACGGGCCTCAATCGATTTTGCCTGCCTCCAAAATATGGTCACCACGGCCAGACTTCGATCCCACAACCTGCGGGTCAGCAGTCGAACGCGACAACCGCAAATCCACCGCGGTACGTCGTTTAGGCGTAGCCGGTGACTGTGCAGTGTGGTACGCTGTAAAAGTTTTTAGGCTTAAAATGCAACCAGCTGACATAGAATAGGGTAAATTAGAGATCATTCGGAGAGGTCGTCGAACTGCAGTGGACTAAAACATGACGAGAATGGTGACAATGATTTTGTTCTATACATTATTGTTTACTTTTAAACTGCTTACTCCTTTATTTTCTAGCGCTCCTTGAGTAACGTCGTTCCGTTTCTGAAATAACTGAAAGCATGAGGAGCCACGTACGAAGCACTCCTAAATTACTCAAGCTGTGTCCTATAGGCCATCGTTTACTCAAGCTGTGGCCTATAGGTCATCGTATATTGGTGCTCTTTTTATAGAATACGTCATTCTGATGTAAGCCCCTGGATGAAGAAAACAAAACGGCAACACTAGTGTTTTGCTAAATGAGAAAAACCACCGGCACTTTTTCTTTCGTAACTAGAATGCTTTTTGGTTACCGAAAAGAAGTTTTTTTGTTGTTCTTTCGTTGCTGAATTTTTTTTCCTATACGTGAACCATCGGTATCGCACTGGCTTGGGTATAGGCGCAGTGTGACGTCTATAGCATTTTTGATTGGATTGCTGTACTGTCAACAGCAAAAGTTTATGGGACGTTGGATTCACAACAAATGCGAATTTTTGCTATATCACTGCTTAATGCTTGTAATCCAGCTGGTGATTGCATTGGTTGGAATACCAAGTGCAGTGTGGAACATTTATTTAGAAATTACATTCCCAGACAAAGCGGTAATTTAAATTTATCGAACATTTGGCGTCCCTCAAACTTCGGCTAAAACAAGTGTACACAAAGGTGGCTCCTTCAGCGTTCTATACGCGCACTGTGGCGCGATGTCCGTTCCTTCTATGGCTCCCGCCTGATAATTCGAACAGCGCTTAGTTCCAACAATTTTATAGTCCTCTTGGAGTTCAAATTAAAGATCTTATATATATATATATATATATATATATATATATATATATATATATATATATATATATATATATATATATATATATATATATATATATATATATATATATATATATGAACATTAGGAACATCCAGCGCGCTCTGTTCACCCTCTGAGCGCTAGATGCCAATTTCATTCTCGTCCCTTCAGTTTAGTTTGCGTGGCCCACAGACGTTTCCCTGGTGCAATCGTAGCTTCAACACCTGTTCACTTAGTTTCACGCCTGAAAGAAGACCCACACCATTTGCTCTGCGAGGAAGGCGGGGCATCACACAATCTCTTTCACTTCCTTTTCCTGGCAAGACTTACGGCGGCAGCTCCGAAATTGATGCCCCGTGCGTGACTCGACTCTGATTGGATGTAGTATAAGCTTTCCTGTGTGTTCCTTTTTGTCGGCTAAACATTTCGTAAGCTCCAAGTTCGAAGTCGCGGCTCAATACCAAAGCTTCTCACGCTTCTTAATAAAAAAAAAAAAAGCCTGCTTCGAAAGCCACGCCTAGTACACATCCCGCACGTTTGCGGTAAAAGGTTGTGAAGTGACTGCACCAGCTGGGTAATTAAGGGTAACCGCGCAAAAAAAAAAAAAAACCGTGGCCATGGAAAGGAAGCAGACGGCACAAGTATGCAGAATCAACTAGCCGAGTCGGGCACTTTATTATGCACCAGCTGAGCTCGGCAAAGCTTGTAAGCCACATTGAGGGTATTAGCAGAACTAAACAGTGTAGCAACAAAATTAAAATTAAATTTACATATTTTCAATAGTTTTCTTACTATTGCCTTCACGGGCTTCACTGCATGTTGCTGACATGTGTGGTTAAAACTCGTTATGGTGGTTTGTTGATATGTGGGGTTTAACGTTCCAAAACCACCATATGATTATGATAGATGCCGTAGTGGAGGGCTCCAGAAATTTCGACACGCTGGGGTTCTTTCACGTGCACCCAAATCTAAGTACACGGGCGGACAGCACTTTCGTCTACATCGAAAATGCAGCCGCCACAGCTTGTATTCGATCCCGCGACCAGCGGGTCAGTAGGCGAGTACCTTAGCCACTAAACCAACGCGGCGGGGCCCGTTAAGTTGTAAAAGGGCTCGAAATGGCGCTTTAAGTGAACTTAGCGCTTTGCTTATAAAAAAAACTTAGCATATTTAACACTACAAAGCCGCCGCACAATTCTGAGAGCACTCTTAATCAACTTAAAACTGACCCCATTGGCAAATGGAGGTATTTTATTGCATCTTGAAGAGCGAGAAATTCGTTGTGCTTGTTGGCCATTATTTCGCCCGTTTATTCATTGGAAATGTTTTAGATAACTGGATTCTCTTGTTAACCTAAATGTTCTCACTTGTTTCCAAGTGATCTAAAAATAGTGCGCAACATATATGGAATGATGCGTGCAGTTGTCACATACGGCTGCGACATAAGTACAATGCGCGTATCTACAATGCACTTCTGATTGAAAGCGTGAAGCTTAGATTGGAAGTGAGCTTGATATTAGAGCCATTGACTGAAAAGGGGAAATGATCTCAACTTTCGAGCAGAGGTAAAGCAGCAAGCTAAAGAAGATAACACTGAGAAGTCGCGTGGGAAGCAACGAACAACTGAAGAAACGACCAGACTTCAGAATCTAGTAATAGTGAGGCTTACCTCATATAACTGTGACGCGTGCAGAAGGAGCCGTTCATCTTCTTCACAAAGTTGTGTCCACACACGTTTCAGTGTCCTTACAACATGGGCGTGGCAATAGTTAGCACATGTCCTGTGACTCTATCAATCCTACGTAGGATAGCGTGATGCGCAGTTCAAAATCTTCATTTCGCTTGGCAAGCTACGCAAGATATCGAACGTCCATTGTTTGTAGGCACAAAGCAACGCCTTGCCGAAGCTGTGTCGTCTTTCGCTTCTATAGACCTGGGAAAATATTCCGATGTGTCGAACTTCTGTGTCAGAGATGCTCGCTTGACGCGCGAAGTTCTGTCTTCGGTAACTTTATCGGAACGGAATCTTCAGATGTAGTCGTATTCTTCAGCGACGTAGACACTGGCTTTTCGATGACGACACCTCAAACCCGGAACCGGGAAGCTGCCGGACGTAGAACACAACGCGGGTGGGACCCAGCACCCAAGGGAGTCGAACCTAAGCCTCCGGTCGAAGCTAACTCCCGTCCGTACCAATCCCAGGTTCAAAATGGAATGCCAGATTCGGGCCTCGGGTAGAGATCCAGCCCCGATTCGGATGGCGACCAACCGGGAGACGCCACGGAGTTTGCGCTCCTCTGTTTAGAAAACTTTTTTTTTTCCTTCGCTCGTATCCTTCACTTGGCGTAATTCTACAGCGCGCCGATTTGGTTGCTTTTGACCGTGTGTTCTTTTCTTTTGAACTTCGAGCTTGCGCAGATGGAAACAAGAAGGGGAGAGGAGGAGAGGGATGATCGTTTATTTCAGTTTCCCCCTGTACGACCACGTGACACCCCCCAACACCCTACAGCCCCGGAGTTTTGATGCAAGCGTGCGCGGCAGTTATTCCCTCTCTCATTTTTCATTCTTTCCATCTCTCTCTTATTTGAGGGGAGGGTTGGAAGGCATCATCCTTGTTTCCTCCGCCTCGCAGTTTCACCCTCTCCCACCCCAAATAACGTCCTCAGCATCAAAGCAGCGGTTGCGTGTTTCGTACGTGCCCTGTTGCAGTTGTGATTTTGCACGTTGCGATGGCGAAGCGAGGAGGGGGATCCCGATGCGGCCTGGGACGTTTCGGCGCGACCGGGAGAGCACTCGCGACGAGCCAAGAAGGTGATGCGCTCTGCGAGGAGGTAAGATACGCATCGCTTTTGCTCTTCCCCGAACCTCCTTTCCCGTTTTGTACGCTTTCTCTTCTCAAATCTTTTTGAGACGCGTTTTCTGGGGGGTGGGGTCAGATGGTTGCGCGAAAAAATAGGGAGGAGTTTAATGTCCGCCTTCTTTCCCTCGTTTTTCGTGCCCCCTCATGAACGCCACGGGTTCGTCAGGCGTGCACACGTTGATTTCGCAGTGAACATTTGATGAAAAAGAAATGTGTAGAAGAATATGTGGCCAGACTGACGTTACGCTTCCGCTAGACTCTGCTCGAAAGCGTGCTCTATGAGTTCGTTTGTTTTGACCACTTTCTTATCACCAACATTTCTTGTTCTTGTTAACTTTGACTGCTTCTCTCCTCCACCTCCTCTTGATGCACCCTCCTCCCTTTCCGCGTTTCCTTTGCTGCAGCCGACATTCTTCATTTTCAAAAATCTCCGCAAAAGCGCGCCATGCGACTATGAAAAGAAAGAAATCGGAGGGGTGGAAACGTTGCGGAGAGAATGTGCGTCTTGAGACAGAAAGGAAAATGAAAATGTGTCTGTGGAGCACGTCGTGGCCTAATTCTGGGAAATGCTCGCACTCAGAGGTGTTTTTTTTTTCTCTCAACATATTGCCTTCCAAGACGAGCTGCTCGTCTGCTGGATTCCGGTTCTCTTTCTGCCATGCTTTTTATTACAGGAGAGTTTATTTCCGGGGCACAAAACACTGGGTCGCTTTCGATCAGTTACAATCTGTTTGAGGCTTCACCCTAAAAGAAGAAAGCCGTTCAAACTGAAGTGATAACTTCCTCATTTAAGAAACAACAGAGCCCGAACCTAGGCCTATTTCAATTGTGTGCTGTTTTTCTTTGTTTTTTTTTTGTAAGTAGCGCGACAGAAGTAATACGGCACAGAACGACACAAGCAATGATTCGTAATAAAGGATATAGCTTACTTTTTTTTTATTTGCTCAAACTACCTGCCGCGTCAAATCGGGGATAAAAAATTTTTGTGTTGCACTGTCTTAGATGATGTCATGAAGTATCACGTGTGTATGACGTAAAAAGGGGGACGGTCACATCGATAAAAGCATTACCAGTTAATTACTAGATAATAAAAGAGAAACACGAACTAGCCTGCCGAGCTAATAAGATGCATACGTTTCCTGTGGCACAGTATAAAACTACAACGGACACAAACACGTGGAAGTATATTAGCTTAATCAGTACCAAAAGTGTATTCAGTCATTTACGAGTGATTTAAAGCAGCAAGCTTGGGAAGCGGACATCAAACCACTTCATGCGTCCTTCATTTCGAAGTACGCTCTAACCATTATATAAAGTGCGTCTCTAAAAAAACTTTACACTGCGCTTTCAAAATCGGCCTTATCTCCGGTCAGTTCGTTTTGACTGCCAGAGAAACAAGCTGCGACTTTGAAGAGGCCTTGTGGCGGCTGAAACACTCGAGCCAATACATTCATAGTGCACGATATTTCCGCTATATCATGCTAATACTTTAAAGAGACAAATATTTCAGCAGAATATTTTATTTGCCATTCGAAGGCTAGCTCTTTCTAAATCACTTTACATATTTTTGCTGTTCCTGACAGATTTACTCTGGTAATAAAAGACATGGAAAAGGATTTAACAAGAAGGCGTCCTCGGAAAAATATTAGCCGAAATCCCGAAAGAGAAGGGTTATATCGTAAGCAGCTGTGGCCGAAACTTGTTTACACCCCAAAAAAGATTGATAGTATTCCTAAAGATTGTGTTTCATCAGGGTAGAGAAACAGGCCTCGATATGCACTACTATAGTCTAAAAGATCTATTTTCATAAAAAAAAAGAGACTGTATGTAAATACATGCAGGTAACGTTTTTTAACCTAATAACTCGTGTAATAATGTTTGTGATTTAGTGTGTCATTTTTAGTGAATTTCGTATTCATCGAAACGAGGAATTAGCCGCTTCGAACTTGCAAGAATAAAAAAATTAACAGTCAAATACACTAAAGCCTACTTTACATGCTACAAAATGCACAAGGCAATACTCAAGAATTGCCCCACCATGGTGGTTTATACTGGCTAAGGTACCCGGCTGCTGAACCGCAGGTCGCGGGATCGAATCCCGGCTGCGGCGGCTGCATTTCCGAGGGAGGTGTAAATGTTGCAGGCCCGTGTGCTCAGATTGGGGCGCACGTTAAAGAACCCCAGGTGGTCAAAATTTTCGGAGCTTTCCACTACGGCGTCTCTTATAATCATATGGTGGTTTTGGGACGTTAAACCGCACATATTAATCAATCAATAAACTAATGAAGCACTGAGAGAGGACTAGTTGGTACCGATTCATAGCTTTTATTGTCAGCGCAAAAGTGTGTCTTTTTAGATCGATTAGTCTTTTTATGTTGCCTAGCTTTCGTGCCTTTCCTGTCTTTCTCGTGGCAACAGCTGTATATATTTGGTGTTACCACCCACTGAAATGTCAGTTGAAAACTGCACTTGTCCAGCGTTTTTCGTCCTTGTCATAGAGTTTCCTAATATACAGTAGAGGGAACTCGGGCGCTAGAGTCTATGGGAGCTGCAACGCACGGCGCTTCAGTGAGCATGGGAATGATGGGTAGTACACACATTTGTCTAAACTTCGTACTTCTGGCCTGCTTTTTGCCCTGTGTGTGTTCGTGTGGCTTGAAGGTGTTTTCTCACGAAAAAAAAAACAGCAAATGTTCAGCGATTGCGCTTCACCACCCTATTTGTTTCGACTTACCTTTCCAAATTGGGTCACAAAATTCAAAAAGGGTTGAATCTTTCTTTCAAAACAAAACGGAAACACAGCAGTAAACGAAGCCGCAAGTACGAATACTAGGCAAATGTGTGTACTACCCATCATTCCCATGGTCGCTGAACGATCGCAGCGCCAGAGTCCCTTTTAGTTAATTTTAGGAAACTCTATATGGTCCTTGTTACGCATCTCTCGCCCTCGCGTAAACAACCTACGCAAGTACAGAAGAAAACAAAACAAAACAAAACGGCTGTTGAGGTGGTCATGTATGCGAATGTATAGCAGAAATAGTTGGTCCAACTTCAATAAATATTCTTATAAGACCGCTGTCACTGTACATGGATATACACACGAATGAAAGCCCACTGTATTCGGTTCTTACGGAAGAAACTTCTAGGTTGGATGCATGCGTTTCATTTTCCCACGAAAGTAAAGCTGGAAGGAAGGAAGTCATCTATAATGATTAAACTTGCACATTTCGTATTATGGTAGTAATCGTATTGATTAGAAAACTTTTTTTAAAGTTAGAAGAAACTGAATGCGGTATGGTTTGGTCTTCTACAGGGCCTCAATTGCAGTGCATTTACAACCAACTGATCGGCAGACTATCGCGCGTCTTAATTAAATGCGAATCAAAGAAGCATTGGTATGACATACTGCAAGAAATGCTTGACCTTATACACTTGCCTACTAAAGTGCAAAGATTAAAACAGACCTTCGTTCTTTGCCTCATGCAATCATTATGGCTTCCTCTTCCTCTACGTGTGTGTTTTTTGCTCTGTATTTGCAGTGAGTGAGAACATGATCGTTCAGGTTTCACGATTTCCTGCATAAAAGATCAGTGTTTCTATGCCATTAAACTCTGAGAATGACAACACTTGAATACTCATTACCATGTCCCTTGGTAACTGAAATTTGGCTCTGTACACTGGTCAAAGGAATCATCAAAACAAACAGTTGGGACAACGTATGAAATTTCTCATTATGAAATGTTGTTAAATCTGATGAACTATAGGACACTATTTAGAGAACGTGCAAGGCTATATACAAGCAAAGCATATGGAGCGCCGTACCTGATCAGAGAGTAGCTTCGCACGCCTGGAGGAGGACACGTCGGTCGTTTCTCGTACGGAGGTAATCTGAGCCGCTGGGAGAGGAAGCACACCGATGTCTGCGAAGGAGCGGCCGCAGATATTGAGGAAACTGCCCGTCCCGACATCGGCGGATGTCCTGGGCGTCATCACTTCGTATCCGCTGACGAGCAGCATGCCGCCGAGGATGCACGCATTTGATCGCATGGCGAGTGGATTGCATGCCTCGTTCCTCCGTATACCGTGAGGCCGTGCCTGGAGTCTGAATACGTCTTTCTTTTTGTATATTTGAGCGTAGAAAAGGGAGTGTGGGCTAACGAAGGAAAATGCAGGGAGATTAGTTATCGCCCTGATTCTGCTCAACACTTGTGGAGAGAAACGGAAAAAACACAAGCTTCTAGGTTGCTGCAGTGTTGTCGAAACAAGAAAATAAGCCCCAACTGGTAGTAGAGCTTCTAATAAATCCAGAATTTCTGCTGTGCCTTAAGCAGAATCCCCGACCGCCCTCTTACAGACGCTTACGCCATCACTCCACTGTCCATCTTCTTGGAAGACCACACGTCCTCTTTTATGTAGCACCAGGAGACGACAAACTTAAGTGCTTGGCCTTGACCTGCCTGATTCAATTTGATTGATCAGAACTTCTCGCATTTTTAAATTGATCGCTCTAGTGCATGGTAGAAAGAAAAAAAAGATGCAAAAAAATGCAGAGAGGTTAACCAGACGCACGACCAGTTTGCTTCCCTGTACTGGGGCATGGATGAAGGGGAGAAAATAGATAGCAGAGAGGGAAGAAAGATACACAAAATCACGAGAGCATTCAGAGGAGCACACGTAGTCTAAAGGCGGTTGCTAAAATTTGTTGTGTTCCATAGATATGTTAATAAAACACCTTGCACGTATCCTCGTTAGTAATTAATAATGCTGTATTTGTCTCTGCATGCTCTAGTGCATTCAATGATCAATTTTTTGGTTCGTTATTGGTTGCGTTATTGGTTGCGTTTTTAATGCCCTAATTCTTGTCCTTTAATTTGTTACTTCTGATTACATTTGTTAACTATGTTCTGTTCTTAGAACGATCGCTATTTTTTTCATGTACTTTTTTTCCATACCTGTGATAGCCCTATGTAAGGGCTGACAGTATTCGTTAATAAGTAAATAAATAAATAAATAAATAAATAAATAAATAAATAAATAAATAAATAAATAAATAAATAAATAAATAAATAAATAAATAATGCAGAAGCACTTCAGTCGCTTTTTGCGCAGTAGAAGCACACGTCCATGGTCCCAGAATCTTCTGCACAAAAAACGGTCTAGAGTCCAGTTGGTTCAAAACCATCCGGAGCTGGCATCGCTAGGTGTCGTAGCAAGCGCAGCTGCAAAGGACGTGTTCAATGGTTTTTTCAGCTTCGCAGGAGTCGCATGTAGAAGTGTCTGCCACACCGATGCGAAACGAGTATACATATGTCTTTGTGAATGCAACATCGAACCAAAGGCGGCATAACAGTGTCGCATCGGAGAGGAAAAGTTGCGATGGTAGCTATAGCTTGAGCGAAATATCAAGTTCACATAAGTTACACCTTCGGAAGCTAGTAGACGACCAAAATGGTACGATCTCAAGCCCGCAAGTGAAGTTGTCTTGCCACATCAGTACTTTATAGAGGAATCGAAACCACACTCGTTATATTATTGACTGAGCGGGCTGCATCATTGTGTAATTGATTTCCAGTAATATCGATGTGTCCGGTTAGCCACTGATATATAATATCATGCCCTCTTGCTAGAGCTTGATGGTGACGATGTCTTATTTCATGCACCAATCACTCATGATTCCTTTTACGCATGGCAAACTGCTAACTCTGACCTGCTATACACCCTTGAATCTTTGAATATGACCCACTATCCTATAAGCTCTTAAACGAGGTACTGTAAAGCGATATACACTGATGGGTCGGTCTCATCCAGCAGCTCATCAGGTGCCGCTGTAGTTCTGGCTCCAGCAATGACAATCGAATTTAAGTTGCGACTACGTCTATACGGCATAAGAGCTAGTAGGATAGCAAGCTGCACCAAAATCTCACCTAGAAATAACAACGAAATTCGCGCGCATGGGTGGACTACTACAACAGCTGTTTCACGAACGTTGGTTTTTATCAAGTGTCTCTACTACAGTATTTCATTAATATCAGTATTTCACTTACATCAATTAAACTACTGAATGTACCGGAACAGCGCGTACTGTCAGACAAAAAGAACGGAAAAAGAACACAGGGCAAACGTTGTTACGGCTATTTCGTTACTTTTTCTTCCTCTGGAATTGCAAAAAAAGTTCTTTGCGGGCCAGGCGAAGACGCAGAAACGAAATGCGGATGGGGATGGCAGTCGAAGTTCTGTTGTCTCACCCGTGACGTTGGGTTTTGCCATAGCATTGTTCTTTTTCATAGTTTGTATACTAACACTATTTCTGCCAAACCGCATTCCCAAAAACATGAAGACAATTCAAGGAAAGGAGGATCACATTCGTTGAAATTCATAAGGGCAACAAATCAGCAAGAGCGGCTGTATACTGGTATAGTGATGGCCTATAGCGCATAAGAATGCTGCTCTGCTTTGTGGCGTCTTGTGTGTGTTCCCCCTTTCTTTCTTCCGTTACTTATTCTTCTTTTAATCGCCCATCACTATCTTCTGTGCAGGGTAGCACACCGGTCAGGCGTGGTTATAACTGCCACGCATTTTTTCTCTCTTCCGTTTTCTTTCATTCCTTGTGCACCAAGGCAGCATGCACCTGTGAAGGTGTATTAAATTTTCGACGTCACACTAACGCACCCACATAAGAAGTTTAAAATAGAATTTTGATTTTTATTTCATACAATCGCAATCAAGTTATTGCTGCATAAATTGAATACAATGCGAATCAACCGATAGATGTTCAATTCACTGCACTTCGTGAGTGGCTCATTTGTCAGACACATTTCGACATCGCGTAAATGCTTCGCTCAACCAGCAGGGCTTTCTTTGTCGTTAAAGTTGTCACGCTCGTGCAGCGTGGTCTCATTACTTTATCGCTATGAGACAACTCTGCTTGATGTATTTCACCATACGGTGTAATGATGCACATGAAATGTTTAGTACCTAGCACAGTGCCTGGACCATTAATTCCAAATACTCAGCTGTATTCAAAATATTCTGTTCGCATACGGATATGATTGCAAACAGAATGGAACCTTAAATAATACCAAGTTCTGTGAAATTCATTTGTGTTTTTTATAAACCACTTGAATACGTACAAGCAAGCTATCTAACCCACAGAAGAACCTCGATGTATCCCCTTCACGCAGTGGTCGCTGTGTATTTTGAAAAAAGTAAGCGGTCCCTATCGCACAGGTACCACTGTTCGGACCCGCCAGACTGGGCAGTCCGCTAGCCGGACCTAACCACAACAGACCCGCCCCTACACGCGAAATCGAAAGCGAAAATCTCCGCCAAATCGTTTTCCGTTTCACTTGCAGCCCCTACTTGTGTCGCCACACACCTCCCCTCCATTCTTCGCCGCACACACATCGAAAGTCCCCTGCACAATTTCCAGCAATGTGGGGTCAAACGGCTTCCTTCTTGCCATAGCACCATGGCTGGACCCGGTCAAGAAGAACACAGTGGCACTGTGTCCACGACGCTTTGAAATGAAATAAAAATTCGGTACCTCCAAATCGGCACGTTTGCATCGCCTGCAAAGGCCGGGCGCGTGGCGTGGCGGTCCTTTTGACTTCTGGGGAGGGTGAGAAGAATGGGAGGGTGAGCGTGTCCGGCGGGGGGGTCCGGTCACTGAGTAGGTGGTAACCACACCCATGTGCTCGGACCTGCAATGACCACAGGGGTGTACACGGCCTGCGCGCCTCTGTTTGACTTGGTCACTTAGCTCCGCAACGACACGGAGCTCGGAGAGGATGTAAATGTGTGGTTCAGCTACTGGAGCGGAGTTGGTTCCGTTTTGGTGCTCCGCGGCGACCACTGTGTCATTCGTTTCAATTCAATTGAGACGGCTGACCCGATTCGTTTGCCTCGTGCGGTTGTGCTTACACATCCCCCATACAACGTATTTAGTTCGCGCACTTATTAGCAGGACTACGGCCAAACATTGCCCATGGAAACAGACAGTCGTTTTTTTTCTTATTTTTTCTGCTTATCGAGTGCCTGTGGGAACGCGAGCGATGTTTTGTGGACGTCTTTTTTTTTAATGATCCATTTTACAATACATGACGGCCATAATTCTGGAACCGAAAAAAAAAAAAGACGACAGGAAAGGCGACAGTCATCAGACTCAAGGTAGCATACATTCACATGGAGAATAATGCTTTATTATGCCAAGAATATTTTTCAAACTTTTTTTTCACTATCTCGTTAGACCAATCTAGTCTATTCCTCTGCAACGTAACTGAACATGTTTCGTTCATATGTGAGAACGAAGTATGTTTTGAGTCCAGGAAAGAGTCTGCAGATATCTGTGACTTCGCTCGCCAGCTGGACAACGAAACTATTTGCCAAATAGTTTCGTTATACTGCACGGTGCAGTATATGTAAGCAGTCCAATTATTTGGACGCGCATGTTATACAAAATACCGTGTAGTGCTCTGGTTTTTGGGTTTTCCGGGATAACATTAATGTGTATTATTTCTTATCTGTCCTCCACAAAGCTTTTTTTTTTGGGGGGGGGGGATTATGGAAGCTTGTCAAGTATGTAAATGAGTACTTTTGTCAAGGAACGCGATCAACGACCTACAAGCTAAGCAAGCACCGCGCTTTTCGTTCAACATCAACCGGGACTGTGTAGACTCCCGAAAGTGTGCAGCACATGTACAGCATATTAGAAAAAGCAAAACGGAACCTCGCACTGCCGCTGCAGTGCAACGACGCATCGTATCTGACCCCGGCTGGACGGCCGCATAGCTACAGGTCACTAATCTCTACCCTCGCTCTCTCTTGCCCTCCGCTACGCGCTTCCCGCTGCTTACCCCAGCGGACATCACAAAGGACACCGGAAATCGGACCCAAAAAACTCCCGCATCCGCCCAGTTTAGGTCGTCGCCTCTCCCTGCAACTTTTCTGCGTGTGCTTTCTTTGTTTGCTTAGCTTATTTCGTTCACGTCGCCTTTGAGGAACACTACCATGTATGCAGCAGTTCCTTTAATTTTATTATCATTTTTATTTTGATTCTCCTCTCGATTGTCAGTATTTTATGCACGCTCGACGGTGGAGCCGTCTAGGGATATGTAGGCCTTCGGCTCGGCAGCCCCCCCTTGTCTGTGCCTTACCCTGTGTGAAATCTTTCATCCGCGGGCACCACCATCTATAACTGTCCCGCGTCTCGCGCATTGTTGCGTCGTCAGACGGCGCTGCAAGCGGGCTCCTTGGGAGACGCCGCCGACGTTTACCGTAGACGCCGTTATGTGTGGCGGGACCCGGGCAGTATACAAAGAATGGAACCTGCATCCGGAATACGATATGCGCATGCGTGCGTAAGCGACTCGGTCGGCATCTGTTCTAAATATCTGCGTGCATTCGAGCGCGCAGTGTGGGACGTGAAGTATTTAGCATAACAACAGAGCGGCCTGCTCGTTTCGCGCGATGCCGTCATGCGATCGCTTCCTCTGGCTGCTTGCCAGGGGGACGTCTCTTCGGAAATGTCTCTTGCAATTAGGGGCCCTTTAGTGGTTGTCTCTCTCTGCAAGCCGTCGTAGTGACACCCAGGTACTGCCTTAGCTATAGCGCTCGTTCCCTTGTGTCGCATCACATGAAGTTGTTCCACGTGTTTCACTTTATTTGATTTCGCTACCTTTTGGTAAGCGCTAAACTCACTGTAATCGCTATCAGCCATAATGATGGCAGCAATAGGTGAAGTTTATCATGAAGTAGCGTAAAAAAGTGAAAGTATGTTTCAATGACTTCTAAGTACTGGTTGCAGTGTTAATCGAGCCCATTCTATTCACAATTTTCTCAAGCGATCTTGTTATGTATACATTTACTTATGTCAACTGCAGTTCTCTTTCAGTGTAGCCTGTGTTGCCCTGAGCGACAGTGAGAATAAAATTGTTATGTGCCTTAGGCGGCCGGCTCAACAATCACTTTTCGCATCTCCGCGACGTCGTCTTACGGTGTTCCTTGCACGCAGTTCTGTTACATTATTTCTCGACGAAATGCATCGCACTTTACCTTATCTCGTGTAACCTATATACCTTATTGCAGCATTAGAACACACTGGCATGTTGGTGTAAACCTACATATCTTCCAAAATTTCAGGCCTTCTTGATCGTACCGGATAAGGACCAGTGACTCTACAGCATTACTACCCTTTACCCCATGGACGTAGACTTTATGTATACTTATGACATCAATTAAGCTTGTTCTTCAACTCAGCCTTCGATCAAACCTTCAGCTATCACTCGCATTCCAGGAAACGCTATGTCGAAGCCTTGACTTTAGCGTAAGACGTTCATTGTTAGACCACTGCGCGTGACCATATGAACCATTATGTTGCTCAAGCGAGAGTGCAATGGCCACGTCAGTGTACAACGCGCGAGCAGCCGGTTTTCGCTCTGCGGGGTGAAACCTTGAGGCAGTTTCGTGCTCTGAAGTGGTGTATAAGGAGTATTCGTGACTATAGTAGTCAAGCTGACCACGTCAGAGCTCAATACTGCCTCAAGGTTTCACCCCGCAGAGCGAAAACTGGTTGAACGCGTGCTCTACGAAGACGTGACCACGGCTGTACGTACATACCTGAGCCCGTACTTGCTTAGGCCTTGCTATAGGCCTTGCTATAGACCTTGCTATAGGCCTTGCAAAAGGCCTTGCTAGGGCCCATGTTCTGTATGAAAAGATGAAACTGCATTCATTTCAAGATGCGAGGGCACCAATGTAACGCATTAGCTGCGAGCATGACACGGGCATAGTGCGCGTAAGCGAGGAAGCGATACGAACGACTCATACGTTGACTCATGTGAAGAGTCATTTGTACAGCCATTTCCGAAGGGACGCGTCCACTGTACGTATAAACAGGCAGTCGAAAGTTTGTTTTCTGCAAGTCGTTCTGCCGCTTCAAGCTTTCATTGCACATCATTTTGAGTGACACTGCAGACCGCCATTGCGACCTCTTTAAGCATTGTAGTGCGAAATCGCACAAAATCCCAAAGTATCACTTTGTGGCCTGCACAGCTGTGCGGTGTTCAAACTATTTAAAAATGGTGGTGCCTAGTAAACTCACGACGCTTTTGTTTGTTGCGTCCAATATTATTTGTGCTTTTCGCCCCAAAACCGCCACATGATTGTGAAGAACGCTGTCTTGGAGGGCTTCGGGAATTTCGACCATTTGGTGTTCCTAATTTTGCACTGGCATCGCGCTGTACCATTTCCTGACCGTTTCACTTCCACCCGGAAATGCAACCACCGCTGCTGGGCTCGAACCCGCGACCTTCATGTAAGCGACCGATCACCGTGTTCCTACTGATCTAAGGTGGTGGCCCTTCTGCTGCGTATCATTGTTCGTGTTTGCTGCTATATAGAATTGGTGTAATTTACTAAGAATTCAAAAATGCCGCTACCATGGATGCGTCCCCACACGATTGTAGAAAGTGAAAGGATTAAAAGATGAGGTACAAAAGGCTTTTCCTAGAGACTCGCCTGCGCATGCGCAAAGAAGGCGACGTCACGCTCGCGATGTTTTCAAGGGTCACTAGGTGGCTAGATTTGTAAATTATTACAAAAAATACCAGGGGGCCGAAATTTTCTACTGACAACTTCGGAGGTCACTGACCCCCAGTTTCCATTTTGGCAATCTCCGCTAGAAGCACAGTTCAAGCCTGAAAAAGGCCCATTAGGCTGAGCAAAACGCAGAAGGTCGATTATTAATTCAATCACTACAGGCTTAATAGACAATCAGCTAATCAAGCACCAGTAATTTTCATAAAAGTACACAGGCCTCTGCTGTAAGTGCATACCTGTGCCGACAGGGTTTGGCGAGAAATCGTGACATTTAATAAATGGTCATTTAATCACTTGTACCTGCAGAAATGTACCTATTCACTTGTATCAGCGGGAACGCTTTGGACGCAACATAGTTTGTTTGTTTGTTTGTTTGTTTTTCGTGCTTTTCTAGCCAGGAGCCGTTAAAAAACGCATTGTCACGTTCTCTTCTAAGAGCGGCGCGGATTACGTGTGGATCGGTTCCCGCGAGAACAAATTTCACTCCTGCCGCGTGGAATCTGGGTCGAGGTTAAGCTTTTCCAACCTGCCGCGCTGTTCAGATGCGCCGGAGTATAGAAAGGGAGACGGGTCAAGGTGGGCCCAGACCCTGGGAACGTCGAAATTTATACGCGAAGTGTTCTGTGGGGTTCACTCAAAAAGTATTCATGGCTGCCCCCCCCCCCCCCCGTCCCGTTTGAACGATGCACGGGCTTCGCACCTGAAACGCGTTTTTTGCTATACAGTTGCACAAAAGTGAACAAAGCATATAGCGCTTTTCTTGCTGAAACTATGGTAACAGATTAAAGTGCATGTTCAGTAATAACGCGATAGCCTTAAGGAGCGCGTCTCGCAGAAATTCCAGTGTCATTGTCTGTGTCTGCGTAGTTGGTTATGAGCGAAAAATTATCATCTTGTCCGTGACCGAAAAATTGAGGGTGTAAATAAATAAATATTAAAAATTTCCGCGTCGAAGTGATCAAACCTAGGCCATTTGCGTGGTGAGCCCGTATTCTGATGCGCACTTTCGTGCACTGCTATATTGCCGAAGTGTACAGTTATGTGCAATATACTAATTATGACACTAATGCTACCTTCCAGTGGTCAGAGCGGCTAAGCGCAGCTGCCTGGCACAAAAGTGTTGATAGCACTGCATGATGCCAATGCTTACAGAATCCTTTTTCAGATCAGTGTGTCGGATTTCGAAGCGCACATAATGGCTTAAACGCGGTTTCGAAGTGTGCTTTCATGCCGCTCAGAATTCACCCGAAACTGATAAAAAAAACTTGCGTATATACTGACGCCAGATTTCGCTCCGTTCATTAATGCATGAAGCTCTGTATACTTCCGGGTTGAGTTGTGTATGCGGTTCTCAAAACTCACAATGACGTTCACCTCAGGCAAGCGAGCCAACGTACCCCATACAAATCAGGGGCGTTCCTTCCACGCTGGTCGGTCTCTTCGGAGACAAAAAAGGCGCGGGACCTCGCGTCAAGTCTTGGTGCGCTCGATACGTTAAACAAGATTCTAAAAAAATACATTGAAAAAAACTTCAAGGCTGTGAGAGAAGCCTAAGGCTTCGAGTTTTGAACCAGAAATGGAGCCTTGAGCTAACACAATAGACGCCTCGTCCTCCTCCTCAGACTCCACGACGCAAACTTTGTCTTCTTCGTTCTTCAGAAAAGGAGAACCGTTAGCCCAGATTCGCGCTTGCTTGTGTCATCTTGTGAGCGGCCTTGTTTGTTAAGTCTTATTTCCCGCTTCCGTGGTGTCTCCTTTGAGAATACCCCCGTCTCGCACCACCCCTCACCTTTCCGCCATGCCCCCCCCCCCCCCCCCTTGACGGAACTAGCCTACCTTCCATCACCTTTGGCCTCCTCCGGCGGGCGGGAGATGATGGAAGCATTTCTCTTTTTTTTAAATGAAATGGCGCAGTACAAGAACAGCGTTGAACATGAAAATATATTCGAAAAGAAGTAAACAGAGTTGGAGGACGGGGGTCAAAATGTGAAGCCAGACATATACAAACCCCTCCTTTCTACACCCGGGAACCATCCCCCTCACCCCCTCCCCCTGGTTGGTCTCAACCCAGGGTTGCTTTCTGCATCACGGCCTCTTCTGCTCTTCGATATTTAAGAAAAGAATACGACTTGAGCGTAAATAAAATGCAGTGAAAGCCGCCGCCACCTCCCTACCTACGGAGGGGGAGGGAACCTTCCCCGCGTCAGCGAAGAAAACGGAAGAGCGCTGTTCTTCTCCCCTAACCTCCAAAGAAAAGGCGGCGAATCCTCCAGTTTAGCGCTTTTATTCGCGTCCTCCGCGTTTCGTCGGCGAGGCGGCGAAGGAGCGCGCACAACGGCGCACGAGCTCTAGAGATACGGCTGAGGCGAGGCGGGCTGTAGAGATGTGGGAGAGGGCAGCACGAAGGAGGGTAAGATTAACGGTCCCTGCCGAACGGTCGCCAACGTGTTTTCACCGCAGTCAAGCTTTTCTATCGCTTCCCTATAACGGTGACCTTCCGCATAGGGAGAAAGCGACAAATTCTAAAGAAGACGGCAAAGACGCAAAATGTGGACCAAAGATGACAGCCGCCTTAACGGGCAAGGAGGCCACAGCAGAAGCGAACTCCCGATGCTCGTAGGCTGCATCTAGGGCAAAATGAACAAATATACATACAAAAAAAAGAAATATATAGTACGGAGCGGAGAGACGATACACCGGCGGCCCGAAACCTGCAGCGTCTGCCATTCAGTCGGCGATCGTGGGATATTTCTGATGGGAACACGGGGACCATACGAGGCGCGCGATTTCGTGAGCGACCCTGGGCGCGAACACAACGGTGGTGCATGTGTATGCACCGTGGATGCGCTCCCTCGACCTTTTTCAGAAAAGAAGCAGCCAAAAATGAAGGAAGGGCGAGCAGGTGTGTTCGAATCCCCCCCTACCTCGAACAGGTAAGCGGATCACCCAGTGTCCGCTGCCGTCTGCGGGTTATCTTGCCGCGCTCACAGCATAAGGCAGGTATTCAGCGTTACCTATTTAGCCTTTTTGGTGTCGTCTGTTCTGCTTTACCAACGGGGGCATATGTTTTGCTATACGTCCTCGAAACGGAAGGACGTAGCCACTTTCACGGCAGTGTTGTCTCTTGGGAGGCTGCGTTCCGAACATCTTGAGGGTGCCAAGCACTTGCCCCGTTGCGGAGCAAACTGCGCCCCAATTCCCAGAACACGGCAGGAGTGGCAGGTGTTGCCCCTCAAGGACGTTGAACGGAATGCCGGCACATCGAGTGGAACCGCGGTCGCAATAAACTAAAAGCTTCCTGAATAGTAAGCTTGTATCGAGACAAGCATGAGTCTGACTGTCTGCAGGTAGTCTACGAAGAAGTTTGCTTATTACAGCGCGTTGCAACTTTGAATGCCTCATAAAACAAAAAAATATTTATACATGTACTTCTTGAGACATTAGAATTGGCATTAAAATTGCGCCCCTTTAATGCGCTAATTAATTGCCCACAATGAGATGTACATATTAGAACCTCATGTGCGTACGCATGCATTTTCGTCTGCATATTGTAATCGGAACTGGATGCTTTTCTTTTGAAAGCTTTTGTGAAAGTGAATCGTTCCCCAGTTGCCAGTATTCTAATTAGGCCGAGGCAGTACACAACATAAATATGTGATTAACAGTTGTTATTCAATGTAGTGGAAGACTGCCAAACTAGGGGAAGCAGCGATTATTGCAGGCGATGAATTGGACTCAACATTTTTACCTTCAGTGAGTATTAACGTAACAAATCATGGCGTTTTACATGTCAAAATCGCGACCTGATTACGAGAAACACCACTGCATTACACCCTAGGTCAATTTCAATGACAAGGGGTTCTTTCACCGTGGCTATTGCTTCACCGTGGCTATTGCTTCACTGGAATCGAATACACCACCGCGAGCTTAACTGTACGACGCATTAATTGCTAAGCTTCCAGTGCGGGTAGGTTTCCTCGTGGTCAGTGGTGTAGCATGGGGGAGGGGCACACCGGGGCAGTACTTCCCCTCCTCCCCTCCCGGGAAGTATTTCTGCCATGGCATCATCATCATCAGACTGACTACGTCCACTGCAGGACAATGACCTCAAGAGACCCATGTTCCACCAGTCAACTCGGTCCAGTGCTTGCTGCCAATTTATACCCGCAAACTTCTCAATCTCATCTGCCCACCTAACCTTCTGTCTCCCCCTAACCCGCTTGCATTCTCTGGGAATCCAGTCAGTTACCCTTAATGACCAGCGGTTATCCTGCCTATGCGCTACATGCCCGGCCCATGTCCATTTCCCCTTCTTGATTTCAACTATGACATCCTTAACCCCCGTTTGCTCTCTAATCCATTCTGCTTTCTTCTTGTTTCTTAAGGTTACTCATACCATTTTTTTCATTGCTCGCTGCGTCATCCTCAATTTAAGCTGAACCCTCTTTGTAAGTCTCCGAATTTCTGCTCCATAGCTAAGTACTGGCAAGATGCAGCTGTTATATACCTACCTCTTGAGGGATAGCGCTAATCTACCTGTCATGATTTGAGAGTGCATGCTTGCCATGGCATATATAGCCTAAATTGACACTCGACCGCATCTGCCAGCCAGGCCGCCCCTACAGATCAAGGTGGTGCACCCAACCCCCCGAAAAAGATGTCTGCCTACGCTATTGTCTGCAGTCAACCGTATCGGGTCAGCAGAATATAACTTAATCGGCAATTCAGGACACGCATGTGCATTTGGTTTGGAACAGAGACTACGAGTGAGGAGGTGGATGATGTAAACGTTGTCCCAATTTTGTAAACCTTTGTCTGTGACTAGGCCCCTGCGTGCGCGCGACAAAATGTATAGACGCGCCCTGAAATATCGATTAAACCTCATTTGAAGTCCAGTTAGTCCCACGTGGTTTCGTGCAATCTGTAGTATTTGCCTAGAAGGACGGATGTATTAAGCCATACCAGCCAGCACAGCTAGACGCATTCACGTAAACGGGGCAGAACAAGCTCTCGCAGCTCAAGAGACATAGGATCGTCGAAGATCGAAACCATCGGCGTCTGTTAGGCCTAGCGAACGCGTAGCGTTGCGGCATTGGGGCTACGCACAAAGCACATCTGCTCAACAGTATGTACAGTTATGATATTATACGAGAGGCCCATCGCGCGCTACTTCCGCGATGTTGGTTCAGGGTACTAAGCAGAAAGTTTCAGCCCCTGCCACTTCTTAGGTCACGTCACCATCACCCCCCTTCCCCCCCTTGAGGCACTATTACCGCAAAGAGTGGAGGATGTATACCAGCGACTGCGATTCAAAACAACATCCGGCTAGCGGACGTGTCCCATGGAATAGTACGTACACAGCCTCACGTATGCCCATTCTGTTTTCCGCATCAATACATACTGTCACCCTCACCCCGCATACATAAAGCTCCCTCTTGTATTCTTTTTTTGCTTCGTTTGACTTCGCAGTAACGGGACAATCGTTTTAACGGGACGGCGTACTAGCACAGCTAAGACGAGTCGACCTGCGAAGCCATCGGCAAAAGTCAAAGTTTTTTTGTTTTCATTTTCTATGCACCAGAGCAGAATGGATAGAAAGCAACGATTTTTTTTGTATAAAAGGTAACAAACCACGGAACAAAAATTTAGAACAGATTGGCGTCAAAACACACCACGTCCTGACCCACCGCAGTCGAGCTTTCTAAAAAAAGAAACCAAATAAAGCCGGGAGAGGCAAAGCAGAGAAGGGAAGTTGTGGTGTGGATGGCATAAAGAGCGCCAAAAAATAACTCTCTAATAAAGGTTCCAAGTTTAACGCCATAAACGTGCCCGCTGTCAGCCAGCCAAAGCTGAGCGTCAAAAACGCAGGTATAGTGCGACAGCTACACGAACAGCGGGTGGCATCATTCCCGCTTTACTTTTAAAATTTTGTTTGGTTATTCTTCCAAAAAAGCGTCACTAACGAAACGGATGTAAAAATTTCTCGAAGCGCCACCGCAACAATTTTCGGGCTACAGAAAGCACCGTCTAGTGGTTCAAAACGAGCGTTTTTCTCACGAAAGCCGTCGTTGAAGTTTCCCGAAACGAAAAACAAGGACACACACATAAAAAAGAGAGAAACGACAGAAAAGCAATTCAGAACAATGATTTCCTCCGGGGCCAAACTATTGCGCAAGCATAACCATCATTTATATCGCATTGACCCGGCCACGTCATCCATCATCGAGCGCGTATCGTATATCATAAAGCGCCGACGAAACTTGGACGTTTCGGAGACCTTTTTCTGCTCTCCGTCCTCGCTTCCCCCACGCCGCGCTCCGCCTCTCCCTTTTCTGTTCCAATCACGCCGTTCCTCAAAAGTCATTGAAGATGCGAAAAATAAAAAATAAATAATAAGTACGAGGGGTGGGCGCAGGGACCTTTTAGAAGTCTGCGGCAGAGGTTCGCGTTGCGGACGACGACAACGCTTCACGTCATAGTTGAGCAGATGACAAGGAAGAATGACCTCGGAGAAACGTCCGTAAGGTCCGGGAAGTCAAAAGTCAATGTGGTCGGTCGACGTGTACAGGGCAAGGGATCGTACCCGCATAGTCGGGGCACCGGACTCTCAGGGTTTTGAGAAAGCCGGCGCTTTGCATAGTGACGTATTACACGAGAACACAAGCACATAAAAAATAATGCTAAATGTAAAGCACAAAATTTTCCTGACAGCAGTTCTTGAGAATGATGCGCGACTCCGAGATGACCGGCCGTGGTTCACCATGGTCCTCAAAGACCTTTACGCACGTCCCCACCCTTATACACGCTGCACGGTGGCGTGACTTTGAAAAATAGCTTCGTCATCTTGACAGCTGCGCTTTTCGTAGGTCTCGACAGGGCGGTCGCTTTTTCTTCAGGCTGTTCCAGGGGCCTTCAGACAATTCTGCAGGCTGCCACCAGACAAACGGTGACGTGGCCTCACAAGGCCGAAAGTTTTTAACCGTATAAGGTTTATTTCTTTGTGCCGTCTTCTTTCGTGATGCTAAGCGTTTTGCCCAGCCGCTGCCACTTTTCAGCAAGAGACCCTGAGTTTCCTTAAGACGCCACCGTTATGTCAGCATTGTTATATCAGCCCTCATCGTGACAAGTTTTTCGCTGCTGGACTTGGAAGCCCAGCGATAAACAGCTATATTCTTAACGTAAGAATAAATACAATCTTGCAGTGCACGGCCAGATTATTTGAACGGGAATAGCAAATCCTGAACTGACTAAGAAACAAAGAACACCGTGCGAAAACGGAACACTGTACCAGAGGCGTAACCAGTCACTCATTTTAAGAAGAGGGGAAGGGAGACGGTCACTTGAAGTAAGATCGGAGAGGGTGGGGAGGGTCCTGACTTTTGCTTTAGTGGCCACTATATCCCCACAAGAACCGCGTCTCAGCATAAATACTGTTTATTTGTATTCCTACTCGTTTGTTCTAATCGCTGGTTGGAGGTGAATGCCAGGCTTTAAAGGGGGGCGGGGGGGGGGCTGACATAAGCTTTATGGTGGGAGGGCGATTGCCCATACCACACGCCCTCCTTTTGGATTCGTTTTATCTAGTCATAAATGGGTTATTAGTGATTTATTGTGGTGTTATTTTTTCTCTCTGTGTCATCTCTATACTCCCCTTTCCCATTCCCCGGCGTAGGGTAGCAAACCGGGCATAAGCATGGTTAACCTCCTGGTCTTTTTTTTTGCTGCTCTTCCTTTCTTTCTTCTGGATCCGCCATTGCGATTATAACGATCAGTGCAGTATAGTAGAATCACATATTCATTAAATCAGAGAGCGACCATGTCATGAAATTGACCCTTCTCTCTATTTCTCTCCAATCCAGTCAGCGCAGTTAGCACATCAACTTAACGGGGGAGAAGTTCTGAAATGATGAAATACTTGCACCAACTCAATGGTGTTACTACATTCGCTAACATAGCAATTTTCTTTTTGTTATTGGAAAAAGTTGAGGTCTTTTTCAAGCAGTCGTCATTTCTAGCGGCCATCTCTTTTAAACGTGGTCACGAAACTTAAAGGACAACACGTTTTGCCATAAAAAGTTTTTTTAGAACTGTGCTGTTAATGGCCAAGTTCAAAAGATTGATATATGGAGTTTATTGTCCCAAAACCACCATATGATTATGCGAGACGCCGCAGTGGAAGGCTGCAGGAATTTCGACCACCTGGTGTTCTTCAACGTGCACCCAAATCTGAGCACACGAGCCTATAGCATTTCCGCCTACATCGAAGCCGCCGCAGCCGGGCTTAGATCCCGCGACCTCTGGGCCAGCATACGAGTACCTTAGCCACTAGACCTCCAAGGTGGGGCGAAGTTCAAAAGATTTCATATCACTAAGATCCCATTTATGGCTAGATAAAAACAGTGATGGAACGTGCTAGAATTCGGCTCACAACGAGTCCGTCGCGGTGGTGCAGAATTTCAAGGTGCTTGTTTGCTTATCCGGAGGTTGCTGATTCAATTCTCGCGTCCGTGGTCGTATTTCGATAGACGCGAAGTCTTATCCGTGTACTCCGCCATGTCAGTGCACGCTGAAAAAACACCATGTGGCCAAAATTTCCAATCTCCTTCGCTACGGCATCTCTCATAATAACACCATCGTTTTGGGACGTCAAACCACAGTTGCGATTACTATTACGACTTACAATGAAGGCAAAATACATCACTCTATTTTGATATACAGAGAACGCAAAGCGGATGGTGATTAGGATAGTGATCCTAATCACCATCCTAATCATTAAGGATGGTGACCACCACAAGATAGCGTGAGAATAAGGATGAACGAAAGGCAGGGAGGTTAACCATGGTTGAGCCTGTTTGGCTACCTTGCACTGAGGAGAATAAAAGAAGAAGAAAAGGAGGTCAGGAGAATAAAAGTCAGAGAGAAAGAAGGAGAGAAATGTCACTCCTGCCGTGAACAAAGCGGCAGTTATGTGCTTAACATCTCAGACGGTGAGTTACACCTGTGCCTTAAATGAGCACATTCGTTGCATTAACTTGTATGCGCGGTCCCATGCACTCAAAATCTTGCCAATGCTGAAGCCATGATGGTGCCATTTGCGTTCTCAAGCAGCAGACTTCTGGAGGCTTGTGAGAACTGGGGTGGTGGTGTCAAGCAGTTGTAACACGCTTCGAGCTGTCGGTATCTGCATCATGCTCAGCAGCATGCGCATAGCGCTAACCAGGGTGCTGACCATGCCGAAAACTTGTCCTTCGTCCGTCAAGTTATAAAGTACCGATGAAGTGTCCCTTACTGTCGAAGTTTAATGCCTCTCATCAGGCGCATGTATATTTGGGAGTTTGGGCCAAGCGTCACCACCATTGCTGGTACAGGCGCCACTGTCATTTGAGACGGCTGCGTTCGGACTGGGTAGAAGCGTCCGCTCCACTGCTATAGCAGAAGCGCCTTTGTTCTTAGAACCGACCGCGCTGGGCCCTAGTGGGAGAGATGGAGGTGGTTTTGGACATGCTTCGCGAAGCGATGACGTTTGGAGGCTTTGGTGCAGCGCCGGCGACGGGGTCGTAGTCGCGTAATGGATGCAGCTGCTTCTCGGTGTGAAGTGTCATCTTTAGCCCTTTTCTTCAGTATTGTCAGCTCCCTTCGAATAAAAAATAAGGACAGTCTGCTATCTATCTTTCATCTCCCCAATCCCCCTCCCATGCGCAGGGTAGCAAACCGGCTGCCTATAGGCTGGTTAACCTCCCTGCCGTTCTTTTCCTCCTATTTTCCTTCCTTCCTTCAAAGAGGCATCATGTGGCTTATTGCTAATTGCGCACTTAAGAGTCGTGGCCTGGCACGTGTCCTTGTTGTGGTGCCCAGTGGATCGGAAACAGACGGTAGAGATAGTGCACACACCACTTACGTGACCTAACTTAATGCACTTCCAGCATTGAAGTGGCTTCGGTACAAAATGGGCGAACTGCATGTCGGAATTGGCCCACTGCGTGGGAACTGCGTGTTGGAATTTTTACGTGTGATGGAAGTGATTCGCCCTTAAATGTAATTCTGACGCATCGTGATGTTCCGATACGATATAGACTTGCAATGATAAGGTCTTCTGAAGTCGGCTTAATCAAGACTGGTAGGTCCGAGTTGGTAATGGTTTCGGCAACATCATATATTACCCCAGTGCTCAATTCTTTGCCCAGCGGTATATGATCGCATACTTTCATCCCATCAAGTTCCGCAACTTCACGCAATCTGTCAAGCACAGTCGCATGATTGACGTCGATCGCTAGGATGTTCTTGCGGCTATTCACTCTGACTTTTTTTTACTCCGTTCGGCACCAGTGCTTCCAGCTGCACAGACACGGCTTGCTGGTTAAGGTGTCTCATGTTGTCACTAGCGAGAACTGGCATAAAGAGGATGGTTAATACCTCAGTATTCCGCGAAGATCTCATGGTGGGAGCCGCTCGAGTCGGGTGACGTTTTCAGAAATCGTCTCTTTTCCTTGTAGTTTCCCACAAGCCCAAGTGTGTCGTTCCATAGTTTTTCTTTTGTGAATAGTTTTTATTTCGCCTGTCAAGCGCGGTCTCCTGCTGGTGTGCGATGGAAATAAGGCCCTAAGCAAGACTACCGGACACTGGAATGACCACGGGTGTTGCTTCCAGGAAGCGCTGCAGCTCCGACAGCGGCACTGACAGTGATGACACCGTACCCGGCTACGTGACCACCACAGCATTTTGCGAGACCATACGAAAAAAATATAAACGAAGATCGCAAGTTTGTGAAACATTTGTATCGCTGACATTGTTTCTAAGGTGAAACATAGTGTTTGTTTAAACCAAGAGAATAGTATCTCCGTGTAAAGCCTAAGGTGATACATCCAAAGATTTCATATTAGCTTACATTTTCTATGTGGCGCTATATAATCTTATGATCGTGTGAGATTGTTTCTATGACTCATAAGAACGAATACCGTAGCAGCATGATTATAGCGCACGGCCAAAAAGAGACAAAAGACGTCCATGGACACAGATACACGCAGTCCGCTTTTAGTTAACGCCTCCGCTGCGAAACTTTATCGCTCAACAACCCATAGAAGTATCCCACTGTCATTACCTCGCAGGTCAAGATTCAGTGCCTATATATGCGGGGTGGCCAGTGAACGGTTATTCAATGAAGAAAAAAGCGCGAGCAGCCGTTTTTTTTTTAAATCAAGAAACACGTTAGCGGAAGCTGCCTGCGTCGGCGTTGCAAGGCGAGAGAGGGAGGAGCGTAGTAGAGATAGAGGGTGAGGGGACGTGGCTGCGCAGTGAGGGTGTAAATACCACGGGAAGGAATGCTACAGGAAGGAGAGTGGGAAGCGAGCGTAGGCGTTGCGAGGTAACAGAGGGGTGAGCGTAGGAGAGGATAGAGGGGAGAGTGGACGCGAATACGCAGTAAGGGTAGTCACGCCGCACACCGGATTGAGCTCGCTCCTAAGGTGCTTCGCATCTAAAATTTAGAAATAGGTTAAGGAAGAGAGAGAATGAATATAAGAAAAATAGGGAGGTTAACTAGACGACGTCCAGTTTGCTACCATACACGTGCGAAAAGGAGAGTAAGGGTGTAAAAGAGTGGGATGAAGAGAGTGAAAAAGAAAAGGCGATGCACATTGCGTGCCACACGCGCAGTACAGGATTTCACAGGCGGTCACTCGTGATGTTGCCTTCAAGAATCGTAGATGGGCTGCTGTGGCTTTCTGGGCTGACGTGCTTGAGGACCATGCACCCAGGATATTTTCCCGAGTAAAGGAGCGATCATTCCGACTCCTCATGAGACACTGGAGAGCCCGGCATTCTTGTTCGAAGTCAGAACAGTGGCACAACACGTGGTCAAGTGTTTCTACATAGTTGCAATTGTCAAACTTGCATGAGTCATCCGTAGTTATCACAAAACGTAGGGCCTTCCAACGTCGACTAGCAGACCTTCTCGTTAAAACGACAATAGTCAAGGATTGTATACACTTGATAGCACAAGCGGTCTATGTGTATATTTTTTTATTGGAGATGTACAGTGTCAAATTTTATGAAAGGGAACACGCTAACGCGTGGCCCACGAGCTCCGACGGCTGCTTGTAGCACGTTCAAGCGGGATCGATAGCAACCACAGCCTCTCTTCCCGCCATCTAGTGGTGAGCAGAACAACCGATCATGGTGATATGGAACAAGCGATAAGATTGCAACCAACTCCCCTTTAAGGCAATAGGTGACCAGTAAAAGAGTGAGGGATTGTGGGATGCACCGTCTGCTACCGGCTTCCGGTTCGAGAAGAGTAGACGACGGTTGATTGATATGTGGGGTTTAACGTCCCAAAACCACCATTTGATTATGAGAGACGCCGTAGTGGAGGGCTCCGGAAATTTAAACCACCTGGGGTTCTTTAACGTGCACCCAAATCTGAGCACACGGGCCTACAACATTTCCGCCTCCATCGGAGATGCAGCCGCTGCAGCCGGGATTCGAACCCGCGACCTGCGGGTCAGCAGCCGAGTACCCTTAGCCACTAGACCACCACGGCGGGGCGTAGACGACGGTGAACCGCTTCATCGCAAGCCTCAGATTATTCAGGATTCGTGCGCGCGGTCGCCCGTTTATCTTCGTCCTGATAAATCATGGTCGGTTGTTCAGCCGTTGGCTGCTACAACTCGAGCGTGCAAGGCCAACAGAGGTATCAATTCCCATGTAATAAAGACAGAAAAAAGAGCCGGGCTGCAACTGTGCAGAGAGCCACAGCGACAGGTAGTCTTTGAGTACGGAACTTTGAAGCCAGAGTGTACGAAAACCAATTTATCAGAGGTACGTGTGTATTTCACACTAAAAAAAGCATACGCATGAGTTTGCTGCGAATATTATATTAAGAAATAGACAGTCGCGCTGGTACGCCAAGCAAAGAAACTAAGGGAACGAGTGGGTGAAATCTACCTGTCATACGAGATTAGCGCTGGTCATTGCACCCATATATATAACAAAAAACTCGAAAGCTTTCCTCAAGAGTAAGTTTACACAAAGCGCTAGACGAGGTCATTTGCATTTATCGTGGCCAAACTGTGCGCCAGGACGGCACCCAAAGGAAGAAGTGCGTTTAACAAGCGCAGGGTTTCGATTATTCGGCGCCGTCTATGTTTGACTGTATTGTTTATGTGCCGCCGTGCCGCGCAGTTTGACGAAGATCAGCGTTCAAATAAGCATCTGGCTTCGACTAAAAAATGCATCTTACAGCGTGCTGAAGGCTAAAAAAAATATCTCAACGGGTTGAAGTGCTGCGCTTCATGCCGATCGACTGACGATGTCGGCTGAAGCAGTGATCCCGAAATGAACTTCTAGCACACTGCTACAATCATCCCCATCCCCTGAGATATTTAAAATGGTGATCTGCAGTAACGTATCATACAATGAAAACTGTTTTTTGTATCGACTGATCTGCTAGCCAAACTGACAGAATCCCCGAGCAGCATAAAAGCATCGTAGATTATTTTAGAACGATGAAAGAGTTTCCTGGCCGTTCATGGCTTTCGTATAGCTTGTCGTTGTCACAGTCATGGTACGCAAAAAAAAAAACTTCTAAAGCATTGACATTGCATGGAGAGGTGCTTTTTTCA
>WOVY01010853.1:0-152500 GCA_013436015.1 Rhipicephalus annulatus | reverse complement strand
CCAAGTACTTACCAGTCTCCGCCATTTTGTATAGACATTCTTCATGTACAAGTAGCTGAATACCTTTCTTGCCCAACTCTCCTCCCCCATTTCTCTCAATCGCTTCTCAAATTTTATCTTGCTGCTAGCTTCCCTGCCCTCAAATGATGTCCATCCCATATCACCTTGTACTCCCTGATTTGGTGTATTCCCGTGAGCTCCTAAGGCTTGCCTACCTATTCCACGTTGCTTAATTTCTAGTGTTGCTTGAACTTCTGATGTCATGCACAAGACCGCATTGCCGAACGTCAGACCAGGAACCATGACCCCTTTCCATATTCCTCTCACAACATCATACCTATTGTAATTCCACAGTGTCCTGTTTTTCATTACCGCTGCATTCCTGTTACCTTTAGTCGACACGTATATTTCGTGTTCCCTTAGGTACTCGGCCCCATTGTTTATTCATACGCCCAGATATTTTTATTTATCTGCTATCTCTAGCGTGACCTCCTGTATTCTAAGCTCACTACCTTCATTGTCATTAAAAATCATGACTGCTGCTTTTCCTTACTGAATCTGAAATCTAACCTATCTCCCTCATTACCGCGGTGATTCTATATTCCTCATATAGAAGCACCGCCATCCAGTGGACATTCCAAGGACTAAACGAGAGGTGGCACACGCACACTTTCTTACGGCCTGCGCTTCGTGTATACTTCCCACCTATAACCACCTCGAGTTCATGGTATATGCTGGTTCACTGTATTGATTGGCACTGCGGCCCAACGCTCGCTAAACCTTTCTAAAACCAAGGAGCTTACGCCCAGCGAGTATAACCTAGCAACCCTTTCTTGTTAGGTAGTGCTCAATGTACATGCCAATGGCTGGTAATCGGGAATGAGAAACAGAAAAATTCGGCTTTTAGTTGACGCGCACGCTGTGAATTTTCTATTGTTCAACAACGCACAGGAGAAATCTCCCACCGGCACCACCTTGCAGGTCAAAGCGTAAGACTGGTTACGCACTACGACTACGGTGAGGGACGACCGGGTGCCGCTTCAAGGAGCTTCCCTAAAATTGACACTGTACATTGGAACTGTTCACAAACAATGTCAGGGTGCCATACTTGGACGGTGCCAAAGTCATGACGCCGTAGTGTCGTCAGATGCTCTGTTTCATTTTTGTACATCTCATTTTCCCTTCTCAACTACAGGGTATCAAATCACAGTCTGGTTAACCTTCCTGACTTTCATCTACCTCTCTCTAACCCGCAACGGTAGTCCAGTGGTTAACGGTGGTCTTGTGCTCGACTGCTGACCCATAATCGAATCTCGGCTGCGGTGGCCGCATTGACAATGGAGGTGAAAATTCTCAAGGCCCGATTGCTTATATTTAGATCCACTTTAAAAAAACCCAGATTGCATAAATTTCTTGAGCCTTCCACAACGGCGTCTTTCATAATCATATCTCCCTCCCTTGCCTGCGAAGGGGCTAGTACAATGTGAGATGAAGTGAACTGTTCTTGGCGCTAAGACCATTCTTGATTTTTAGCGACACATGAGGGCCCATTCTTTTGCGTTCCTCATTATTGCTGCCAAATAGGGTCTCAGTACGACTAAGCATCAACTCATAAGCCACGCCAATGCATCCATACTGTGTTAGCGTTGCACCAACTACGGTGCCGTTGTGGAGATCGCGTTTTCGTTTGTTTGTTTGTTTGTTTGTTTGCTTGCTTTTTTGTTCTCAGAAGGTGCCACTTTTCAGCACGCCGCTGCCGCAGTCACAGAAACAGCCGTAACTATAAGAGAATGCCGCCATTTCCGACGTCCATCTGATTGGCACGGACTACGAACCATATGCCGAGGCTACAGAGGAAAGAAGGCAGAGACACTGACCTACTTGACACGCCCTCTCGCGGAATGCAAGACGTTGAGGGACGGCGCCTTGGCGTTCCCGCCGAGAACCGCAAAAGCGTGCCAAAACGGGCCACGCCGCAAAAAAACGAGCAAGCTCGCCGTAATCGCAGCTTGGCTGCAGACGCCGAGCTCCGGTTCTGCAGTCTTCAAGCCGGGAAACACGTCGTTGAACGAAAACAAAAAGAATGCACCCCGCCATCACATGTTGCTTACCTCGAGAAGTCAGCTCGGAGTTGTGTGCTGAAGCGGCGCTGCGGTACTTCTATATAGTGAATGGGGAACTTGACAAACTCGATCAAATTTGAACAATTCTACCTGTAGAAAGTGCAGAGGCAGCGTCAGCTTGGGAAAAAGGGGAACGATAGAAGGCCGCAACTTCCCTCACAATTTCGCCTGCCGCCTACCCTTTGTCTTCAGAACCACCGCCCAAAAAACTAAGCATTGTCAAAACGTAAGTTTACGGATAAGTTTCTGGCTTAACCCCGAAGGAACTTGCTTTTCTTGGACGTCCGCCAAGCACTCCTGCCAGTGAAAAAATCCCAGCTCCACCCCGAGGAAATCCTTCCTTATATTACGTTGATAGAATCAAACTGCCTCGAAGGAGTAAGCTAGCTTGCATAACTCGCGTGACCACTTGAGTGTAGCCACCATAGTTGTGCATAATGCGATATAAGTAATAGATTACGTTATAATGAATCACATTTTCTTGTAATTGTGTGATATAATCGATTACTTTCCCGAAAACTGTTGTGTCTAGAGTAGTTCAATCATATTTTCTGTAATTGATCGCCGGTAATCAGTCGCTTTGTTTCTCTAAAATCAAGTTGTAACCAGTCTTCTACGGCTGTCCTTGACCCGAAAAATACGCGACCGCTTTGTATGGGACTCACCTCATGTAAAACGGGGGGTCACAGTGCCTGTTACTTAACCTTTTATTTGGCCTCATTTCCAACTCCTCACTCGGGCACCAGCAACAGCGAAGCACGACACTGCATAGAGGACATAGACACTATAGCATCGAAGCATTGCGCAAGTACGAGACGGCGAGCAAGTTCTCCCAACGTTAATTTATGTAATATTGCCAATTGTCTCCAGCGCACACATTGACAGAGTGTTCAACGTAGCAGCTGCTTTCTTAACAAGGAAATATGAAAGAATGAGCCACGACGGTATTAGAAAACAACTGTTGAAAGTTAACAACGCGCATCACAGAGGCCACCGTTAGCCCTCCAACCTTCACGGAAGCTACCAGCCTTACTCTATCATGCAAGCGACAGTTGTTTGCTAAAGTTCGTGCAAAATTATTTTATTGAGCTACAGCAATAAAATTTTGAAGGAAAGTAACTCAAAATTAATCGATTACATTTGTGTGATTGCTCAGATACTTTTCTGGGGCTGTAATTGACTGATTGTATTTAGTTACAGTTTAACAAAAGTAATCGTAATTGGTTACTTATCTTCTGTAACTTGTTCAAGTCTGGTAGCCACACTATGTAAGACTGAGTAGACCGGTCTCCTGCGTAGCCCTACTCACATTCATTTCATGCAAACTAAGTTGCACTTTCCAAACCAGAAGACCTCGAATTTTAGACCATTGAAAGTTTTCCGAATAGCATGGAAGATATGAAATCCTCCCATCTGTAGAGTGGCAATTCACTCTTTCACTGAAGAATGAATTGTTGGTTCCTTTCGATTTTCGCCTTCTATAGTTTATCTGTTATTTCGATATCTTCTACCCATTCCACATTTTTAAATTTGAGGTTGCCAGGACCGAATGTATTTGCTTAGCCTCCACTTTTCGTCATGTGACGCAATGTTATGTGACTTGTCATACGAAGCCGCGTTGTGAGACATTTTAAGAAAGTCACAGAACTTGGTGATGTGTGACGCCATGAAGACACTACGTGATGTCATCACGTGAAGATTTTTGTTTTTGTGTGTGTGTCCCTTGTGTTCAGGTCGCCGACGTAGGATGTCGATGCAGAACGCCGGTATGCCCTCACGTTTGAAAAAGCAAAGAAGGCTTTAGTCTTAATAGCTCCGGGGAATAACACCACCATGACAGACGCGTTAGTTACTGACAGTCATCATTCTCAACCTGTGTCGTTCTCATGGTCATCATTCTCAGCCTGTGGATCTCCCAATGATGTTCAGTTTGCTCTTTCCTGCGCGAGCTCATTCCATTTCATCTAGGTAAACTTCTTAGTCTCCTCACTACCTTTCATCCTCTCCGTTTCCCTACTATGCTTTCAATCCCCCGGTGACTATTCTGTTGCCCTTACTGTCCACTGGTTGTCCGATCTAAGGCATTATGTGGCCAGCAAAGGTCAACTGCTATCTTGCCGTCAACTGAGATATCTGAAACTCCTGTGTGTTCCCTTACCCATTCTGCCGTCATCATATCTCTTGATGTTATTCATTTCATTCTACATTCCACGGCACGTTGCGTGGTACCCAGCTTCTTCTCAAGTTGTTTTGTTACTTTCCATGTCTCAGCCCCTTATGTGGGAGTGGAGTGTACGCGGTGGTTTTTGTACGTTTCGATTTAATGACGCAGGCAGATTCAATGACGCTGGCAGATTTAATGACGCTGGCAGATTTAATGACGCTGGCAGATTCAATGATGCTGGCAGATTCAGTGGCCCTTTAAGTGATCGAGAAGAATAAAATGAGTGGTTCCACTCCATTCGAAAGCCAGCGGAATGACACCGTCTTTCTTCTCCTGGCGTCTCGAGACGGAGGCTTCCGGCACCCTGCGCCGGCGCTCCCCTCGTCGCGCGGCTCGAGTTCCGGCCTAATTCTGACCTTTGGCTGTTTGCTTGCTTCCGACCGTCGGTTGCACGTGGAAGCGTTTGTTTCCACGATGGATGGGAGACGCTTTCGTCATCTCGATCTCGGCGATGTGTCTTTCGTTAGTGCCACTGGTCACAGACTTCCCTTCTGTATAAACCTCGACAGTTTCTTTATGGTATCCCTTTCAGCTAGGAATTAAGATAGAGTGTATAAATAAATATGTCAAATTTAAGCAGCTTTATTGCGATACTACATAACAATTAATAGAACAGTAAGGTGAAAGAATGATTCACTTTAGACTGACAAATTGTAATCTTAAAACTCTGCTGTCGTCATTTTATTACCATAGTCTCATCAACAGAAGAGAAAGCCAAGACGTAAATTTCGTTTTTGAATATCGCGCCGAAACGTCCGCACGAGCGGTCATGCATTGTTAAATGTTTCATTGGTATTTTGGCCACGCTGGCTCATCTAAATTATCTGAAACTTGGTTCGCTAAGCCTCGCCTCCATCAGAAAACAGTGTATACTTCTTGTTTACTGATTATTATTTACGCTGGCCATGGCACACCCCATCAAAATCTAAGACATCACGAAGGCTTGAGAGGGAACTTCGATGGCGCGGCACCACCCGCCTTTTTTTTTTTTTTGTGCGCTCTTTCGGCTGCCAAGCGTCCTCTCATGGCAACACGGGCATTTTCGGTATTTTCGGTATTGGAAAGGAGTCATTTACTAATACTCTAAAAATAGTTTTTTTTCCTTTGGTGTCCAATTAAAAATGTATTGTTTTGGCAAACTTTTATTGGGCCGCCTAATGAGTCGTCTAATCGTTCTAATGAGTCAACACGTTCAGTTGCTGCGTACAAGCATTGCCACTTTGGGCAGGGACATAGCCAGGGGAGGAGGAGGGGTGGGGCGTTGGGGGTTCAAATTTTTCTGAAATTATTCAATTTGTTTGCTTATATACACGCCCATATAAAAACCCTACTGAAACGTTCCGTATGCAATGTCCAATAATTCGGTATGTTTCAGTAAGAATCTTACGGAAATATATGGAAAATATATGGGAAACATATGTATTCTTTATGGAAACATATGGAATTATTGGACTCGCATACGGAACCTTTCGGTACGGAACACACGTACGAGCATACATAACGTATGATTTCACGGCGTGGCGCGAGCCGAGTGAGAGCGACGAAAGGCCCGCGCTTCTACTGGAAGGAAGGAAGAAAAATAGCAGGAAAAGAACTGCAGGCAGGTTAACCAGCCTATAGACAGCCGGTTTGCTACCCTGCACATGGAAGGGGGAGATGAAAGATAGAGAGGAAAGAGGAAAGAGAGATAAACACAGCACATTAGGCAGCACACGCGCGCACACTCAGTCATAGTCCTGTCTTGACTTTCGTGGTGTGTGACATTGCTGTTGCAGCCGCTTGTTCAAGTCCGTGTCGCGTAGGAATTTCAACAGTGCTTTTTGTCGCCTTCTGTTGCAATGTCTTATCTCGGGCACTTGACATAATAGTTCCACAGACATTTGGCGCTTCTACTGGAGGTGCCACAGCCAGCCTTGCACGTCAACCTCTGGCTCTGGAGTTTCGACAGTCTCGCATGGTCCGTGACAGGCTGTTGTTTGACTCTTACTTAGTCCACGCCAAGGAAAGACCTTGCCTTAGCCAACAAGGCTACATGATGAAGCTCCTAATGTGAATCAGCTTGGCTGTTTTTTTTAAGCTTCACACGGCTATAATGTACACTTCGCCCTTTATTTATTTTTTTTTAGCTGACTGCCAGAAGTTTCCACTTGAGGACACATAATGCGAGAGCGAATATTCAGCTTCCTGCTTCTTTTTATCGATTTCTTTATACGACTTGAAAGTTATTTACGCACATTTGCAAATTTGATGATTGCGCAAATTCTAAGCTCTCCGTAGCCAAAATATTATCGTGAAAACGAAGTACATGGGGACAAATTTAGGGCAGCTTTTTAGCTATGCCTGGAAATCCCAACAGAAGACAACCGACAAAGCAAATAAGCAGGATGAATGGAACCAGGGAAGAAGGGAGGTCACAAAGAACATTATTTCTGCTTATCTTTCGTGCCTCTGATAGAACAACACATGTCGAAGCAAGGTCCAATTAAAATAAGTACGAAAATAACCCGACGTAGACATCGCGAAAGCGTATGTCACATCAATTATCGCTAGGTGTCCTTTTTTTTTCATGTTTTCTTCTGTCTCAATAGAACGCATGCGTATTCAGCGAAAATCGGGATTACATCAGTAATCTCCTATCTCATGTAATCAATTAAAATCAATTCTCTTCAAATGTTGTTTCATTCTAATGCTACGCTTCGATTTTACTTGTTATATTAGAGGGCTGAAACAATGCACATAAAAAAAAATCAGACAGCAACGGTATTTGTTTCATTTATCGACCGAAATTCACAACATTTAAGTGCCTAGTTGGGCGTGTCAGCATATAATTTTAGACCAGTTAAGCGCAACAAATAGACAAGGGTAAAACGAGACTACTAGAACGAGCGCTCGTTCTCGTCGTCTCGTTTCATTTCTGTCTGTTTGTTGCATTGAAGTAGTCTGAGAAAAAAAAAGAATGAAACGCATTCACCGAGGCTTTGTGTTTTATTGACTAGAAATCAACGGACAGTTATTTTTCTCTCTTTTTTTCAATTAATTTAGGCACTGTTTAAGGCGTTCCTTCACCGTTTTAAAATATACTAGTGAAACAAATGCAAATCAAGCGATGAACCTTGGCGTGCTGCCACTGCAGCCAGTAGTCGCGATTGAGGCAAGGTTGGCGACCTCTGAGAGACGAATACCGTACAAAGAGGGCAGATCCCAAAGTAACGGTATGAAAAGTAGTCGTTCCGCGTCCATCCAAGTACCTTCGTTTTCCCCAATATCCACTCACGCCTCCTGCACCAAGATTCTTTTATTTCGGCTCTCCGCACGCTCTCACCGTGTATTTCAACGATGGACTACCGCGGCCAGCGGTGGCCGGTGAACAATGACCGCCCACCACACTACCCGGAAATTCGGCGATATTGGCCTCCCTCTAATCTCTGTTCCGGCAATGCGCCCTGAACTATAACACTGGATGACCGAACAAAGCTGGCCATTCGTGTCTTCTCTCCGGGTCCAAAGAAAGGAACAGAAAGATAAGAACATGTTTAAACACCGCACATTGGGTGAGGTGTAAGCGGAAAGACGGAAAGGCGGAAATAAAGTTCCGGAAGCGAGCAAAAGGTGTCCGCTAGGGCGACGAGCAAGAATTCGTCTCCCCTGGGCTTTCTAACTCATATCGAAGCCCGCATGCAAGACGAACAAGGCGAGAGAAAAAAAAAACGCGAAAAATGGGCACATGTACAAACGAAAGCACTACAAACCCCTCTTCGCGGACCCCTCGCCGGAGCCCCGATCCAAAGCGCTGCCCCCATCTGTGCCCACCCCCCGAATCTCCCCAGCTCAGAAAATACCGACACTCCCCTCTGAAACGGTCCCCAACCTCGCGCCGCAGCGGCTATACCCTACTGACGGCTTCGTCTTCCATGCAAGCTGAGCGGACGGACAATGGGACCCTTGAGAAACAATGCCGGCCGAGGCACAAAAATGGCGCCGCGGCGGACGAAGGCGAGGAGTGACGTCACGTAGCGCATGCGCGTCGCCGCGGCCGTCGCCAACCGTCGCTCTCCGCGTCTGTCGCGCCACCCGTAGTTCGTTGTCTGCATCCTCCCCACAACGTTTTTGAATAGGTTTTTCTCTCTCACCAACGTTTTCGTCTGGTATTTTTTTTTTCTTTGCCGGAATCCGGCCTCTTTGAAGACTTCACTACGGCGTTCGATAAGCTTCACACCGTGCTCCGTGCGGTTATCGAACGAACGGAGAGGGCGAAATAGCGACGCTATTCTTGGCTAGATGGTGGGTCTGTTTTCGAGTGGGCGCCGACGCGCCTGACGCAACGCAAACAAAGGTAAATCGCGGCTCCTCTATGCCACAGGAATTCAGAATTCCCTTTTGTCGAGGCCTAACGCCAGCGAGGCATCGAGAATTATCCCGTTCTTCTCTTGCTTGACGCGGTTACGACAGAAGCCAAGTTCTTTCGTGCGGGTAACGCCCTGAACTTCAAAGAATAGGCGTGACTATGTTTTTGTTGACCACGTGAAGATGTCAGGCACATTTCGCGAAAGAGAACTTGTCTGTTGTGAAAGCGGGCGCCAACAAACGAGAGTTCTTTTCCCGTGAAAAGAGCCTCCCAGCGTTGGAACGCTCCGTTTAAGGACCAGGTAGTTGGCGTTAGTATCTTGAAAGGAAAGGCGCCAAATTTGAACACCACGAAAGTGAGACAACCCGAGTACCTTATCAAAACTTTCGGCGTTGCTTAATTTGCGCCTTTCTTCTGAAGATGTTGCCAACAACTGACACCTCAAGAAGTTGATGTACAGTGTGCCAGCTAGTACACCAGTGCGCTCTGCAAGCCCGAACGTTTTCGAGGGAACCGCCTCGCTGCACGTTCGCTTCCCGGCCAACGTGGCCGCATTTCGGTTCTTGCGAAATAAAAAAGCAACTGCGTTCTCATCGATATGTACGTAAAAAGATCGTTCAAATTAATCCAGAGTCTCTCTCTACGGCGTCCTTCATAACCATATTGCGGATCTTGGCACGTAAAAGCAATGCAGGGGCGCCTTATGTAAGCCTTATATTAATGCAAGGACGTATTGTATCGGTGCAACACACCACATTTCATGCCAGAGTTGGAAGGAATGACGTTACAATGTTTATATTACATTTTCTTGGGGTGACTGATGTAATGAACTCGTCACGTGGTCTTGTAATCACTTCAAGTGAGTAACTCCAATATCACCTGATACTCTTCTAATACTTTTGACTAAAATACAGCGCGCGTGCTTCTCTTGGAGCACTTCATTTTTATAGAATAATTGTCAGGGTTTCACGTTACAAAATCACGATATGATCATGACACACGCCATAGGGGAAGATTCTGGAAATTTAGACGACTTGGAGTTCTTTACCGTGACTCTAAATTTATAAAGACAACCTGCCTAGAATCATTTTTACTCAGCACAGATCCCGACTTTGTCGCACTCACCGAAACGTGGCTGTCAAGTGACGTCAGGGACTTCGAAATAACGCCACCCAAATATGTAATCTTACGTAAAGACAGAGCTACACGGGGGGGAGGTGTGGCCATCCTAATAAGAAAAGATATCGCCTTCACGGCCCTCCCCGATGTCGATGGGGTGGAAGCAGTTTTTTGTAAAATGCACTTGACTGCCTGTCCAATGGTAATTGGTTGCGTTTATCGGAGCCCCTCGTCACACTCGGAAGCAATGCATTCCCTGTATAAATACCTGCACATTCACGCTCTTGCATGTATACGCTTATACTTGTTGGCGATTTTAACCTCCCTGATATCGACTGGCTCACCATGAACCATCAATCATCTTCGTCCGACATTATTATTGATACTATGCTGACATTCAACCTCTCCCAAATTGTTAAAGAGCCCACTCGTGTACAAGGGTGTTCCTCAAATATACTTGACCTAGTTTTTATTAGTGACCACTTTCCTGCAGATGAGGCCATCATTGAGCTAACTGATGGTATATCAGATCACAAGATAGTATTGTGTTCGATTCCCTTGCATGAACGTATCAAGAATTCAAATTCAGTTTTGTCATTTCTTGATTTCAGCAACGCTGATGACACTAGTGTACTGGACCACTTATCATACGAATTTAGCTCATTCGAGCAGCTTGCCGATAATCCGGATCTTGATATCGAAACGTTGTGGCAGAAATTTAAAGAAATTGTTTCGTATTGTGTCTCTCACTATATACCTTCTAAAACAAAGAAAGAAAGACAATTCAATCCATGGATAAACCGCGACATTATTCATGCTAAACGTAAAGTAAAGCGCCTAAGAAAGTCTTTCAAACAAACATCGAATCCCATAACTGGTAAAAACCTTGCGGAAGCCATCAGTTCAATGAAGTCTCAAATTAAAGCAGCTAAGAATCACTACTTTTCTTATACTCTACCTAATTTTCTTAATGATGCACCTCAAAAATTCTGGAACTACCTAAATCCAAAAAATAAAAAATATAGTACAATGACTCCAGAAGAAAGTAGAGACCGAGCTAATCTCTTCAATAACTACTTCCACTCAGTTTTCACTACAGATAACGATATCCCACCGCCTCTCGAAATTCATGGAGCCCCATTGAACCTCTCCGTATAAACGAAGCAGGTATATTTGACCTTTTGCTAAAAACGAAGATCAAGAAACAACCAGGGCCTGATAATATACCTAATGAGTTTCTCACACGTTACGCCGAATGGGTAACTAAATATCTGTTTATTATATTTAACATGTCCCTAACAAAATCTTCACTGCCCAATGACTGGAAAATAGCACAGGTCATACCAATTCACAAATCGGGTAGTGAAGCTGACGTCGCAAATTATCGCCCGATATCCTTAACAAGCACAATCTGTAAAATATTTGAGCATATTATTCTTAAACATATAACTACTTACCTTGAAAACGAGAACATTTTGACACCATCTCAGCACGGGTTTCGTAAAGGTCTTTCCACCGTTACGCAGCTTACCGAATTAATACATGAATTGTCATTGGCCATTGACCATCAAAAGCAGATCGACCTCATCTCACTCGACTTTTCTAAAGCATTTGACCGGGTTTCGCATCAAAAGCTCATGGAAAAATTGCAGGGCACAACAGGTAAAGGACCAATCACAAACTGGATTAGAGCATATCTAACCAAGCGGACGCAGTTTGTGAAAATAGACCAGCAAACATCGGAACTAACGGAAGTTACCTCAGGTGTACCACAGGGCGGCGTCCTAGCTCCTATTCTATTTCTGATTTTTATCAACGATTTGCCTCAATCCATCGGGACGAACATAAAGCTTTTCGCAGACGATTGTATTATTTACAAAGAAATTAATTCACCTTCAGATCATATGGTCCTCAGCAATGCTCTATTATCAGTGTCAGATTGGTGCACGAAATGGCAGATGACATTAAACGTAAAAAAATCAGCCTTGTTAAGAATAACCCGTAGACAAAACATTTCAAATTTTGCCTACACTATTGGCGGCACGCAACTAACTTCCCCGAAACAGCATAAGTATCTTGGACTAGTCATTTCTAGTGACCTTAGATGGGAGGCACATGTTAATTACGTTACATCCTCAGCCTTAAAAAGATTATTTTTTCTTAAAAGACGACTACAATCCGCACCGCCTCAAACAAAACTCTTAGCCTATAAAACCTTCATTCGACCTACAATAGAATACGCTAACTTAGTCTGGTTCCCGGCCACAAATAACTTAATTAAAAAGCTAGAAAGTGTACAAAGAAAGGCGGTTAGATTTATCTACAACAAATACAGTCTGCTCGATTCACCTACTGAATTAATCGCAAACGCTGGGTTACTAACATTGCGAAATCGCGCTCAACTCTCACGTTTAAAAATGCTCTTCCAACTCATTCATAAACAGCTAAACATCGACAGCTCTAGGTTCATATCAATTTCGGAAACTAGACAGTCACGCCATAAACATACATTAACTTTACAGGAATACCGTTTCAACAGCAACTGCTTCAGGTATTCTTTCTTCCCACAGTCAATTAGAGAATGGAATAGATTACCCGGCTGTATAATTAATAGTAAAGATTTGAATACATTTTTGATGTTGCTTAATAATCATATTCGTGCCACCCATAGTTAAATTGATGTCTTTTTTTTTGAGTGCCTTTTGATCATGATAAGTATATCAGTGTCGTACGCATGGAAAAGTCTTTCATGTTTATTAGTGATATTCTTGCATGTTATTAATAACCGTCTATTATGTACCAAATCTGTGTTCCAAATGCTTTTCACCACATTGTTTATGCTCCCATATAATCCATGTAATATCGTATAAGATCTGTAGTCATACATTTTCACATCTTCAATGTAAGTGTATCTATACTATCCTTTGGTTGCCCTCCTGCAATAGTCCCCATTGGGACTGGCAGTATGTATAAATAAATAAATAAGCACACGGCCTCCAGAATTTTCCCGCCGCGGTGGTCTAGTGGCTAAGGTACTCGGCTGCTAACCTGCCGGGCGCGGGATCGAATCCTGGCTGCGGCGGCTGCATTTTCCGATGAGGGCGAATATGCTGTAGGCCCGTGTGCTTAGATTTAGGTACAAGAGTAGAGAACCCCAGGTGGTCGACATTTCCGGAGCCTTCCACTACGGCGTCTCTCGTAACCATATGCTGGTTTTGGGACGTTAAACCCCACTTATCAATCTATCAGTCCAGAATTTTCGTCCCCAAATATTTCGTACGTCTTGTCTGACTCCGCCGTTTGGAAAGTGTTGACACTGCATGCAAAAAAAAAGAAAAATGTCCTCTTTCCGATGTGAGTATACTGCTTTAATGTGACTTCACTACTGTAGCGCAATGCTATTACTTTCGGTTATATGTAATTTTGTGCCGCGCAATCACATTTCTAATAACTCAGGGAAAGTACTTAGTTATGTAATTGAATCACTCTTTGGCGGTCATTTTGCCATTTCTCTTGCGAACGGACGTCTTATGGGAGGAGTAGTGCCACCACTGTGCGGTAGGTGGCAGCACCGATATCACCGCATACGGTCGAAACGTTTCTCCGAACGACTACTCGAGTGTCACGCTTCAATGGTGCTTTTCACGTTCAACTCCATTGTTGCCCGCCAATACCAAGTACGCTCCCGATCCTTCTTTGTTACTTTGTTTAGTTCTCGCGTATAGAAGGCATCTAGTTGTCATATTGCACGCCCCGTCTTCCCAACAAATAACCGCGGCTATCTCGCAGCCAAGGATTCTGAGGCGCATTGTCCGGGCCTCGCGTGGTGCAGCGAGAGAAAAAGAAATGGAAGCCGTACTGGCCGCGAAATGGCCTCCTACAAAAGTCGCCAAGGCTCCTTGACAAAGAACGCGGCATTCGAACAATTCAAATGCACGCCGCGCCATTCGTTGGAAAGAATCGTATTTCTTTTTTCACGAGCTACAAACAAATTGCTCCTTCTCACGGTATAGCTGAAGGGAGAAAGAACCTCATAAAGGGTCACAAGATTATAAATAAAAGTATTTGGCAATGCGTATATATTTTTCTTTTCTCTGGAGCACCAAAGCCTTCGGGTTATCATAATTTTCAGTGAACCAATGGAGGCAGCTTAACGAGCTTTCTAATCGTGCTTTATTAAAATTATGGCCATGCTATAGCAGGAGACTGCTCTAAGTGTGTTGGTACGTGCGACATTCTTGTTAAATTGATGGAACTGTGTGTAAGCACGTTTCAAGATATTTGATCTTACTCGTCTGAGTGTTCGTTCAAGCCTCTGAATGTTTGCTGTGTATTGTTTGTTTAAAGGAAGTGCGGCGAGCATATTCAATGATGTCAAGCTCTGCTACACATATATTTAGGAATGCAGTTATTGTCTTTTGTTAATGTGAACAATTTCTTCGCAAACTGCAGGCAGGCACTTTGAGCGTTTATATCTACGCATCTGTATCCGACCACGTCTGGGCACTCTCATGATCGCTCGCTTCCTTAAGTTAGCGTAGAGCAAAATTACAATGTGAAGGCAAGAGGGTTGGACGTATGTGTGTAGCCGGTCATGACATGAACAACGCGAGAACCCTATCCCGTACATTCACTAAACCCATTCTTCCAGACAGATGTGGCACATACCTGTATACCACAGACCGCGGTATGCGGCGGGTATGCACCACGGTTGATTGACAGTAAATATATATATATATATATATATATATACGGTGTACTAACTGAAAAAATAACCAGCCGTGAGCAGGAATCGAACCTACGACCTTCGAATAACGCGTTCGATGCTCTAACCACTGAGCTACCACAGCGGCCTTCCCTCCATCCACTTTTTTGGGTTTATATGTGAATTTAGATGTAAGAGTGACAGTCAGCGCCATCTATAAGCCAAGCGACGAGTGTGAAAACACTCTCTTATGCGCATGTTTGGCGTCACGTAGCACGTGAACTTATTATTAATACGTTCACGTGCTTAATAATAAAAATTAATAATAATATTAACAAGATTTTAAAATTCTACGGTGACGCCGGCCGAAAGCACATGTAGATTCGCCGAGGGACAGTCAAGGCATGTCGTAGTTTGACCGAGTCGAAAGCCATGATTTCCGCGCCGTTCACGTCTCTTTGCATCGCGATAGTAGCTCCTTACAGTTGAACTAAACATGCGCGGTGCGTTCATCCTCGCGTGAGTAGCAATACGTATATCTTATTATCGACATGCGGCCTGCGAAAGGGTACGGCAATAGTTTCGTGCCGCATACTACAGGCATACTGCATGTAAATAACTGCTGTAAAGTGGAACAGCTGGTGTCGCGCTTGAATGAACGCAATAAATATACTTACTCCTACACTTTACTGTGCTCGTAGATTTTCCTGTTGATTGTGATTATATCCTGATACGGTGGAACTCAGCGTTTTTTTTTCCGTTGTGGACGGAAATCTGTGCAATCGCAAGACACCGCACCGGCACGATTTCCGCGATGCACTGTGAACTTCACAGGCATTGCTCATCAATCTCTTCCTGTTGCGCTGGTTGTTGTCGCATCAGATGACAGCGCAGTGGTACCCAGATGACATTTCATAAGCGGGCGCAGCGTGAACAGGCGCGTTTTCGCTTTTTAAACTCTCACAGCCACTGCTTGCCATGCTAGCGAGGCGCGCCTTGGCAGTTCCAAACAAATTATGGCGTCTCTGGGTCTCTGGGAGCGAGAGTATACCGCCGAAGGCGCCTGGGTGCGAGATAGGCGTGCTCTCGTCTATACAGCAAGCATACAGCGTCATAAGTGTTCGGAATTACACATATATGGCACCGCCTTGCCGAAAAGGAGTTTGTGCACATGGCCTTGCATTAAAATGCCGGTCAGTGCGAAGGCGCGCGTCACGGGACGTGACTTGACCGCCAATATCAGATGACCGTGTTTAGGAAGCTGTACACGAAACCACAAACAGAAATGCCTGCGCACTGACACATGACATAACGTCATCTCGATAACTGTGTAACGAAAAGAAAATCTTCCTGTTCAATAAAGTTTCATGAGCGCCTTCGTGTACAATGATTGTTAAAGCTTTGTACAACTGTTGCAAAATTTCATTTACGATAGCGACACTGCCTCGAGCAAATTCTGAGCGTATACCTTCGTGTTGGGGCAACGCCATGTGTCTTTGAAGTTTTCACTTTCCGTCAGGTATCGACTACGCCACAAATCGTAATTTTTGTGAAGTGGCACAGCACCTACTAAGCCTTTATTCGTCTTTCTGGAGATAAGCGAGGTACCCGCGCTACACACGTGTAAGGTATTATGTGTCCATTGTTGATGCTTCACGTCCCTGATAACGATGAAGAATTATGGCTGAGCACTTCGAAGTAGGTGGCAAGCAATAAAGCGCACACACACACACACACACACACACACAAACACACACACACACACACACACACACACACACACACACACACGTCACGCAGTTAGCATAGAGTGATAACTGCCTGTTATTTTACTTTTCTACCACGTTGTAGTAAAGATGTTCACGTGGTTTCTTTCGCGGCATGACACCTGTATGGGGTCTTTCTGCAATTGATCATCAATCATCAGCGTGGATCTGTCGTAGAATTCTCGACTGACACGCCGAGGGCCCCGGTTAAAATCCCACTCGATCCTGGGTGTTTTCTTCTCGTTTTAATTTATTTTGTCTACCGGTTAGTTCATCATGTCTCATGTGTGATCACATCCCGATGACCCTCCTCTCGCGGGGCTGGGATAGTCTTCTACCGAATAATTAAATAGCCTTTTGTCTCTCTTATGTCTATCGGTTACGTCAGCGACAGCAACGGCGACGCCGCTCAACAATAGAACGAGCGCCTAAGGGCTGCGTTCTGCAAAAACTCGCAAGGTCCCTTAGGCATTCACCTCAGACGACGCAAAGACGAAAGCCACGAAGACATTATTGCCCTTTTAGATGCGGAAGCATCTTATACTCGCGCCTTGTAGTGCGCCGTCCGCGCCGTCCGCAACGCTTCTCGAACATTCGACAGCTGACGCGCGCGCATGCGCCGTCGCGCCATCGCCCACCATCTGTGCCGCGCGCGCTTCTCCTTCGAGAACATTCGACAGCTGACAGCGCATGCGCCGTCGCGCCGTTGCCATCTGTGCCGCGCGCGCGCTTCTCCTTCGAGAACATTCGACAGCTGACAGCGCATGCGCCGTCGCGCTGTATATATACTCAAGGTCGGCGCTCGCTCGCTCAGTTGCCGCTCGTCCGTTGGTTTGTACGGCGCGTCGACGTCCAAGGTCGCGGTGAAATGAATTCCGACGAATCCACAAACACAATGATTGACGTCCCTTCGACCGGCGCCACCCTTTCGCATACGTGTGTACGTGTTCACTCATTTAACACCCCCTCCTACAACCACGTTAACCAATTTAGCCATCGACCCAAGTAAGTCGCAATTTAACACCCCATTTCACAACCACGTTAACCAATTTAGCCATCGACCCAAGTAAGTCGCACTTTAACACCCCGTTAACCAATTATATGCTCCGCATCCTCCTCAGTGTTCCCGCGAGGGAAGCTGCGGGCAATTTTTTTTCTTCTCATAGTATGTATTTATATGCATATTTTCGAAATATGATTTCCGATTTGCGCACGTGCTTACCGACGAACCCCGGTACCAGCTTATTAATGTGAAGGACAGGCTGCCAAGCAAGTCTTCCCAGGAGTCGTGTACATGATACTGTGCACTGATTGTCGTCCAGTGTACATTGGCGAAAAAGGAAAGTTCTCCCGACGCCTCAAGGAGCCCAAACGTGACGTCACTAACAACGGTTGCACGACAAATGTCATTGCTGAGCATGCGCATGAATTCAATCACGCCATGAATCCAATCACGACAGGGACAAAGCCGTTGTCACCGCCAAGGAAAATAACCGGTGATACCGCCGAATCCTATTATCTCTAATCATTCAGCCAACGTCAGATACAATGAATAGGACAACAGGGACTATGCCTGCTAACTTGCTAACTATGCACACTCATCGCGTCACCTACTGGCGTCATAATTGACGACGACTTCTGGTCCAGCTCAGTGAACAAGAAAAGCGTATGCGGTTCGTCAGATCATCGTGAAACTTGGCCCTTGACCACGTTTCATCCCGTGTATTTATACTCCACCGCTTCCTTCCGAAATGTTTCTGCACCCAGTGTGGTTTTGCATAGCCTCAGGGATCGGAGTCATATGCGAGCTTTCCGCACCTCGCCCCGCCGCGGTGGTGTAGTGGCTAAGGTACTCGGCTGCAGACCCGCGGGGCGCGGGTTCGAATCCCGGCTGCGGCGGCTGCATTTCCGATGGAGGCGGAAATGTTGTAGGCCCGTGTGCTCAGATTTGGGTGCACGTTAAAGAACCCCAGGTGGTCTAAATTTCCGGAGCCCTCCACTACGGCGTCTCTCATAATCATATAGTGGTTTTGGGACGTTAAACCCCACATATCAATCAATCAATCCGCACCTCACCTGGTTTTGCCCAGCCTACGTAGTCAGCGCACCTCAAATAATTCGACGCCGTCATGTGATGACGTCATCATGTCACAACACAAATTTTGCCGACTTAACGTCATCATTCCTTGGTGGCCTTTTACATCACTCGGGTAACACCTACAATCACATTTCACCGTTGATGTGGCATCCAAAACGTTTCGCGTTTAAAAGGAAAAAAAAAAGATTAGGCTGGCCTGAAGCCCCTAGGAACGGCGCCTGTCTGGACCAAGCCATTACCACCTTTCGGACGGCTAAGTCATAGCTACGCATAAGTGGCTTTTACTCATCTATGCTACTGGAATTGCAGTGTAAAAATAATACGTTCGCGCATTTAGACATGAACCATGTGGAAGGGGTTCGCAATTTATTCACGAAAAATTGCTTGTAGGCGGCCCAGTTGGTACATGCTGAGAGTGCACAAAAAAAATCGCACAAGTCTTCCCGTGCAGGGAACCCTGGGTAGTATGCGAAGAAGCCGTGGGTCGACTTAAAGTTCGGTAATGAAGACTCCTTTGTTCATTGCCGTAGATGTTTATGGTAGCGCACACAGCCGCTTGGCAAGCCCTCACCTCCGCCGCATTCATGTTCATGTCTTCATTCGCACTACTACGCTGTGTGTGTGTGTGTGTGAGAGAGAGAAAGCGCTTTTATTATATAAAGCAGCACAGCGTCGCTAACGGTCTCTGCTCATACTAGAGCACTCGCCCGAGTGGAGCGAGCACACTACCGTAGAGCCATCTAGTGGCGCTCCGAGTGACAGCGTGGCTACGGCGACGGACAAGAGACAAGCTCCGACCATCAGCTGCTTCGCGTCTGAAACAGTGCACTGCGTATGTGTAATCTCAGAATGTACAAGTGACCAGTCCACGTATATACCTTGACACAGACACACGCATGCAGAGCCTGCTTGATTCGAATATTCACTTTATGGTATTCAGCGCCAGGCATGCAGAATATGCTCTGCCGACCATGTGCGACTTGGGCGCGTTGGAATGTGAAGGTGCTATAAGGATTCATATCCCGTTACGAAAGCCTCGCTTTGATTTGTTTAGATGTACAAGCCTGCATGACCGATTGTGTTGACGTGAATGATGTACCAATCTGTGCTTTTGTATCTCTCGCAGCCTCATTTTTATATTCACCAGTCCTATTTTTCCATTGAAGGGTAGCACACTGGACACCACTTAGTTAACATGCTTGACCTTTCCCCTTTTAGCTGCTACCCGTCTTGGTGGACTGACGGGTGTTGCGACTCCGGGTCCTGCGGTCTCAGTTTGGTAGTGGGCCCCCTTCCTAGGACCCATCGTCGAACAAGCTAGATGAGACGCTCGTAAGAACGACAACAATTTATTTACATGGTTAGTAACTGAGCATTTGAAAGGAGTTGATCAAGGAATCACGAGAAGTCAAGAACTGTACATGAGAACTGTTGGACTGTGTAACTTAAAATATATAAAAGTCATCCGCTTATATAGCGCCGCGTTGCCAACCCTGGGCGCAATACCCCGCCTTGATGGCACATCCTTGCTTGGAATGCATCGACATATTTTCGTCCAGTTCACAAAGACCGAAAGACTTCAATTATGATGACGGTCATAACACGGGAGTGTCATCACGCCTTTTTTACCTGAAGACCTCGGTTCGATTCTTAGCCACGCGGCCATATTTATATGGAGGCGAAATGGAAGAAAACCTGAGTTTCTACGTTTATGTGCACGCAAAGAACACCAAGTAGCCAAAATAATCATATAGAGTCTTCAAATACAGCACGTCTCATAATTATCACATCTGTTGTGGCACGTGAAGCCCAATGCAGTTACTTCTTTTAGCTCATCGATTCTGTGACTTATCACCATACACATAGTTTCCTCACAGTGCATTAGAGCGAAATCTGGCGCTAGTGTCTATGAGAGCTGCGACGCCTTGCGCTTCATCCGGCGTGAAAATTATGGGTAGTGCATGGATTTGTATGAACATTCAATAGGTACCATACGGCCTGCAGTCACTTTGTCGTAAGATGAGCTTCACCGAGTTCTTTAGCAGACGTTTAGCAGTACCGATTAATCACCTTTTGAAGACACTCTAATTCATTCGGGGCAATGATGAAGCGGTCGCAGCTGCCCGATCCACCCATGACGGTGTCAGCAGTGTCATCATTGCCCTTTCAATATCCGAAGCCGCGAAGGAACTTCGTGTGTGAGTCCGCCGTCTAACATTAGACTTGTGGCATTCGTCGACTTTCACAAATGTAGGGCCACACTGCAAAAATTACTCGTCATTTCGATGGCCATTTCTTTATCATTTTCGACAAGCTGCCGGCGTCACATGGAGAAAACGGCAAAACCGCCGTTAATAGTAGTGGTAAGTATTGTTAAGTTTGGCCTGGAAATTCTTCTGGGCAGTCGCCGTTGTGAGTAAGCCGGTCCTATGGAAAGGCTCTCAATCCCTTCGGAGCCCAGTCTGACAGACGCTGTCGAAGATTTGAGCAATTATCCAGACCAAACAGCAAGCAAAGGCGAGTTCCCGTCCTTCAAATGCGGACCCTTTTGTCGTCCCTTCAAGCAGAAGCGGTGACTAATGGACTCGGCGACTCATCGGGCAACGGGAAAGCTGGCGTGACCGGCGACAGAGCTGACAGCGGAGCGGCGCTTCTTTAATCCTCAGTCAAGTAGCCGGCTGGCCGACTGCCTATGCCCGCCAGGCATTGTCCCTGCTGGCCTGAGGAGGAGACGTCGTGTCGCCGCGACGAAAGAGGGCAACAGGGACAGCGTCTTCCTGAAAGAGACCGTGACGGCCACCACAGATCGCCCCGCTAATTGGACGAGCTGTGCGGTGGACCCTTTGAAGTATGCGGCCAGGATCGTGGGAACTCTCGACTAACGGCACACACACGACGAGGAAGAGCCCTGCTGGCGCCACCACAGTGCAGTGTTCACGTGGACCGTGCATGCTCGCCCCCCTCACCTGTGTGTGCGTGATTGGTGTTCGACTCGGAGAGGAGGAGCCCGACAGGGCATAAAACGACGCCGCAGAGTGCTGGACGTCGCTCTGAACTATAACGTTCAACCACCACGCTCGTGGTTTGTGAAACCACTAACCCTTCTTTTCTGTAAATATGTGTAAATAATGTCATAAACCATGTGCTGTTTTCGTATCCTCCAGCGTCCTTCCTTCCGACCCCTTACAACTGGTGGGATGCCATCAGCGACCTTCCTTCCCATCCCTAACAGTATGTAAACAAACTTTACACCCTGACCTCCAGCTACGTGTCTCACTCAGCCTATCGCGACGTAACACTACCTTGCTGGCTTGTTAGTGGCTTGGAGCGGCGTTTTTAAGTGCCTATTCATTTCTTATTGAAATGGCTTACAGCCCGTCATGTGAACCGTGCGGGTTCAGCGGAACAGTCGCGCACCTTCTGTGTGATTGCACCCATTTCAATTGCGAGAGAGCAACCCTTTCAACAGCACTAGGATAGCTGGACAACCGCCCCTATGACAGAGAACAAAATCCTGGGGCCCTGACCTGCCTGGTTTGCATAACGAGCTGCTCTAAAAGCATTGTTGCGTTTAGTGCAAGCAACCAGACTTAGAGACAAATTATGACGGACTTAGAGACAAACTATGACTGTTCGCGGACAACGTTGCTTCATATAGTGCTTGGATAGTAAGGCACTACATTTTGATGATGATGATGACGATGATGACCTCATATGTATGGCGCTCACCCACAACGGGGGATGGGCAAAGAGAAAGAAAGAGAATAAAATGTTTAAGATTTTCTGCGCGAGTAGATAGGTGAGTGGGATCCTTAGTCCGGGATCCCATCGGCTCAGGCCACCGTCCTCACATGTTTGACAAGGGCCTCTTGGGTCTTTGAATCAGAGCTGGACAAAGCTGCCTACCTCCTTTCCATGTTGTGTCCTGAACCGGGCGGCAGGATGTATAAAGTAATAAAACTGAAAACCAATCTTTTATGTGAATCAGTCTTAAGAATTAGTTTGAAGATAAAATTGAGAATAAATAAAAATGATTACTGAGCTAACGGTCAAACCACCTGTTTCCTGATTGAAATAACTACGAATTACAGACTGTTCTCTTTCACACTTTTACACCCCTTTTCCCCTTCCCGAGCACAGCGTAGCGAACCGGGGCCTTCTTCTGGTTAACATCCCTATCCTTCCTTTATCTTTCTCTCCCTAAACAAAATCCGCTCGCGAAATCGACAACAATCTACAATTCTGTCCGAAACAAAATAAAAAAAACAACAAACCGAGCCACAAGAGTGTTCTAAGCCACAAGCACGAAGACTAGGCAAATCCGCACACTGCCCACCATTCCCCTGGTGGCTAAACATGGATGGATGGATGGATGGATGGATGGATGTGGCTGTACCCTGTAGATCGGGCGGCGGCTAACGCCCCCTAGCCGTAATACTTAGTGAACTAACTATTAGATTAATCTTTTTTTTCCTTTAAATAGTGACAACAAATAGCAACAATCGCCACGCCACAGTTCCCTCTAGTGACTATTGTAGAAAACTTTATGATCACGTGAATATGAACAGCGGAAATATGCTGCAGGCTGCCATGTGCCGACCATATTCAGCGTATTCATCGAAAAGCATGGAATTATGAATGACGGAGCCACTGACGAAGATCCCACGATCTCTATACACAGCATGGCGTTCTCCGGCATAAAGCGTTCCCAACTCGCCATCTCTTTCAGCACTTTCAATCCCTGAGCGATAAAATAAACACAAAGCAGCAATCTGCGATCTACTGTTCGAATGACCTTGGACGACATAATGTCACTCTTTTTGCGCATGTGCGGAGGGGTTTATAATCAACGCAACGGATTCGAGCTACAGCTATACGCGGCATACTCACCTGCGCACCATTTTCATGCGACTTTGAGCCAATTTTGCGTTTTCATTTTTTTTCTTAAGTTGGCGCTCCTTTGGTTATATTGAAGTTGCCTTTGTATAAAAAATGTAAATTGTTGTAAAAGAAAACAAAAAATGCGCGATGCAGGTTTAACCATGCCAGTAAATGGTCTGTATAGGAACGACAACGAACGAATCCCCGCCAGCCATTTATTTTTTGAAACCTCATTTGTATCTTTATTTTAATATTTCGTTATATAGCGCACCGTAAAGTGTACACGAGGTGAACCGTAGAAATGGGAAATACAAGTGAGAGCGCTGCCCCATAATACAGCCAATGCGCGCGGCATTGTAGTCTCTTGAATGGCGCCCTGCATGCACCCTTTCCTGATATTCTCAGTGACTAGACACCGGCAACAAAAAAAAAGAATACTTTAAAAACAGAAACTGGAATGGAGCTGAAGAGTTGGGGGTTCAGAGGAAAAAAGAATATATACTACATCGATACGTTAAACAAAAAGACATCTATACACTTACGCAGAGCACAAAAGCGATGAGGGATTGAGGAGGGGAAAGCTATGATTTTTTTTAATCCCATAGCCGTACAGTTACCGTCGTTTCCTCTACTCTTTCCACTCAAGTTGGACCGAAAACGACAACGAAAAAAAAAAGCCGTAAAACGAACTTGGCTCCTTCGCGAAACACAAAACGCGTAAGTAAAGCAGTAAAATAAAGCGCTCACGAAAGAATATAACGAAGAGCACGTAAGCAGTATAGTCCCGTCGTTACGACGGTGTTCCCGTGTGGGTTTGTCCTTGAAAGTTTTCGAGGGCTGTAAATCGGTTCGAGTCAGGGAACGGGGAGTAGATGGGCAGTGGTGGCCTCAACAAAGAACGGCGCCGTTGTTATGTTTGGATGCGTGTATGGGGCCGCATGTGGTTCAGATATTGGCAAAACGTGCACGAAGACTACTATACGAAACGTGGGAGCTAGAACGGCAGCCGAACGACTGAAACAGCGAATAAATGAACGAAATATATAAATAAACAAGTAAATAATATATATAGAAACCTAGAGAAAGCATAAAACGAAGCCTGCGAGATAGTAATCATTTTCGCCACAGTCTTGCGGATTAGTACTGTTATCAATGCGCAAATGGCGACAACCGGCGCGCTTTTAAGTCAAAACGAGTACCATGAAATCCCTTCTTCAGATTCACTCAAATACAGAATATCGTGCAGCCCTGCTTGCTTGACGTCATGTTACTTATTAAAGACGATGCTCGTTCTTGGGATACTTGAACACAGAAATTGGTGTCTGTCTGTATCAGAATACAGCCACCCGGTCAAAGTTTGAGTACTGGCTGAACGCCAAGCCATCTTGAACTTGTGGCTGTGTTCACATTTGTGAACATTGTCGATCAAAAAGCGAATAATACGCATATCTGAGGCGCAACATATATACGTCAGTATTAAGTGTTGTGTTACTTTACTAGAAAATGCATAGATACGTAATTTTAAAGACTCTAGCGTTTCTTACACTGCACTGAAAATGCGGCACCGTTCGCAAAACGGCATCTGCCGGCGATATGATTCTGCGGCGTGACAGGGCGGAAATGGTGCGAGAACAACATCACCGGGGGCCACGGTTGAGGCCAGGACCCATGTAGTACGGGCGGCATACTATATCTTCTTAGACATTTGCGTCGATGCACGCAGATACGCGGTCATTTTTTTTTTTCAATAATGTTCACGACACAATCGCAACAAAAAAGATGTTGAAAAATAACTCGTTGCGCCCTGATAGAAGTATAGGGTTTGTCGGTGTTTACGTTGTGTTGCAGAAGTACATTGGTTCCGAAGCACCTATTGCGGACTTTTCTTTCTTGAAGTAGCGAATATGAAATGCACGCTGTAAGATTAATTTAAGTCATGACTGATGACGCAATGACGTAACTTTCCTTTTAAGTGCTGAGAACTTTTGAAGGTCAGGCTGTTGCATGCTATAGCGTGCTGTGATCCTATGCTTCACATGGTCGTCGCTTAGCGTAAAAACAACGAACAGCATAGCCAGATGTAGCGAATTTAGCACTCGTTCGCGTCATATGGGTCTTTTTTCATTCTGTGGGCTTGCCCTCAGGTGTCCCTGCAGGGTCACAGAATAGGTAATGATGAGCAGTGGGAGGACTGCTAAGCTCGTATCCGCAATAGGAACTCTGTGGGCAGTCTGGCTGGCCGAAAACGCCGCCAGGACCTAACTTCTGGTCTTGGAGTGACGTCAGGGTCTGCCCGTGATAACCGGCGCCTGTGCGTATTCATAAAAATAGCATTATTGATAATAATTTGAGTTTTACGTCCCAAAACCAGGATATGATTATGGGAGGCCCCATAGTGGAGGACTCCTGAAGTTCTCACCACCTTCTCACCACTGACAAGAGGTCTCTTCCATTCCGCCTCCATCGAAGTGCAACCGTCGCAGCCACGATGAAATGCGCGGTCTTCCACGATGGAAGCCGAGCGCCGTAGCCACTGTTCCACCGAGGCGGGTGGCTCGCGAGTCTTCCCAGTATGCAAGAGAAGACGCGTTGGCATACACGTAAAAAAACAAAAAAAGGTAGTTACACTATCTTGCAAAAGACGTCACAATATTTCTTTGTCGTAAGTAAACGTGTTCTAACATCCGATTTACTAAGTTTACTGCCTTTGCACTCACTACTTACAGTTACTATACCTACAGGGAAATAGTAATACAAAGTCAGTAAATTACTATCCTATTAAACACGAATAAAAAACCGAGGCGGTGTGGTATCACTTCTTCGTGTGACCTGGTAAATACGCGCCACAATTACGCGTTCGGTGTATTTCCTCTTCCAGTAACGAATCGCTCTGACGAGCGGCTGTGTTTTCAGCTAGGGCTTCGTTTTCTTGCCTGGCTCAGATTAACCCCCGTATTCACAAACGCTCCTCGACTCGACTTTCACCCTTTACTTGACAGAGTTGCTCACTGCGCCGCTGCTCGGCTGAAAATGACGCTGCTCTACTCAAGAATAGCAGCGAACTATCACTGATATGCAGTGACTTGCACTGCCTAGAGATGGCGCTCCCATCGAATTTCTCAAGTAAAGGTGGAGCGTTGAGTGAAGGGTCGTTCTAGAATGCGGGGGTAAGAATTTCTGAATCGGAAGAGCGGGATGCGCCCATTGCTGCAATCCAACTGAGAGCACGTGAACGACCAGTTGAACGTGTACTACGCGTAAACGGCTTAGGTTCCCGTCGTTACTCCCATAATCCGTGAACATGACAAGCCCGTCGAGTTTCCGGCTGTTACGATTGCCCCATAAAAAAAATGAACGACGCCTTCAAAACAAACGGTGCTATTTCCTGCCATGCGAGCGCGTCACGGTCCAGATAATCTCGCACCACCCATCTGCCACGCACTGAGCCAATGCTGGAAACGCGGGAAGCGTAATAAAAAGCAACGTCTGCGGCATTGCGTAGCCTTGAAAAACAATAGGGAATCGAAGGCGCGCACAGCGAATGACGAAACACGCGATCTGTACGGCGTATACGCGGACGTTTCGGCAACCAGAAATTGCTCTCCGCCATCTGTCGTGGGCGCCGCGCGAAATCGGCCGCCCGAACCTCAGGGTGTGGGGGCGCCACGAAGCAGATGCGCTTCCAAGAGGGGCGAAGAATCTCCGCAACGCCGTCGCTCAATTTGCACGAATCAGAGGCTGCTGCCGCCGGGCGCACTTTCGTAAGAATCACGCCAGACGTGGTGCGCGAACTATACCAAAACCACGCGACCAAAACTAACAAATGAAGTTTGTATACAAGCCACGCTGATATTGCGAACAGATGCACAAGCGGTGCAAGAAGACGACGACTAAGAAAATTAGTTCGAAGGTGGGTCACCTGAAACATAAAAAGATATAAAAAAGTTTGCACTCTCATGCCCACACGTAGCTTCCCCGCATCGGTGAGTGGTGTGGGAACACAGATTTTTAACAGTGACGTTCACTCTACTTAATGCCGTGGGTCGACGCGAGCTTTTTCTAAAGGGACACTAAAGAGGAAGAATGACTCGGTTTAGTTCGATAAACTGCACCCTGAAAACTTCAATTCCATAGGTTTCACATTAATAAGTTCATTATTACCGTAGGAAATCAAGGTTGAAGTTTCATTTTGAAATTCCGAGCCGACATCTCCGCGCGTGACGTATTGAATTTCAAATGTATTTCTCGTACTTTCGCGGCTTTGGCTCGATGAAAATTTTTCAACAGAAGGCGACAAAAGCTCTGTTTAAATTCCTACGCGACACGGACTTGAACAAGCGGCCGTAACAGCAATGCCACACACCGTGAAAGACAAGACTGGACAATGACTGTGTGCGCGTGTGCTGTGTTTATCTCTCTTCCCTCTCCGCTCTCATCTCCCTCATCCCCCTGCCATGCGCAGGGTAGAAAACCGGTTGCCTATAGGCTCGTTAACCTCCCTGCCGTTCTTTTCCTCCTATTTTCCTTTTCTTTCATACCTCGTATGTTAGATCTATGGCACCCATTAATGACATTGTACTTTCTTTTTACCGAGTAGAAACTATGCGAAGCCCAGTATATGCCTTCGAAATTTACTCTGTCGCGGTGGCGTCTCCACTCGCATTTTGTTTTTGGCGCATTTTCTCCGTTACCAAGCGTCACGCCGCAGCAAGAGTGGTGTTTACGGGATTGTGAAATCGTACCGTACTGATACGGGAAAGAATTGTATTGCTCTTTAGTGTCCTAAGCTCAGCAATCACTGAGATCGCGCTTCTGAATTATATCTTATCACCCTGTGAATGGATTACTGCACACACGACAAGAGGCAGTAGTGGGGGCGGGGGGCCGGGGTAACTGAGGCGAGATACAAACGGGTAACTACTTGGTCAAACGAGGCGACACTCAGTCGAGTGTTATTTAGGGGAATCTAAGGCCCGTATTCACAAACCAACCTCATATTTTCCTCGGGTTCTCCTTATTGGTTTTAAACCTTTATTGCACATGATTCCTCGAGTTTTCCTTATTGGTTTTAAACCTTTATTGTACACGATAAACAAATTGTACCAGTCTACATGAACCAGTCTTGTCCTTACCTTTCGCTCTGTAACCATTTTTGTGTCTTTGTAACTCATGTAGAGGGTACAGAAAGTTGAAGAAAACGCGAGGTAAGGCCGAGGTTGGTTTGTGAATACGAACCTAAGGAGATTATGTGCGAAGGAAACTTGCTCAACTTACCAGCAAAGTGTTTCAGCAAAATCATGTGACGTCAGATCGGTCAGGGAAATAACGTGTCGCGGGTTTGCCCCTTAACTATCGTCATGACGTCAGTACATGGAGACAAAAATAGGTCACAGAAAAAAAACATTGCCGAACTGCCCGATCGGAGAATTGAACTTCAGGCTGCTCCTCGGTGCTCATTCAGTCTCAGAATCTACCCTCTGATATGCCGAACAGTTAGACAGAGACATTTTATCAGATAACACGCCACTAATGCAGGCCTTTAACTTTTAGTGGACGGTATAAGGGAGATGTGGCTGTGGCAGTCAACGTGACTGCATCTACGTCAGAGGCTCAATCGCAACACGCACTGAAAGTTGTATTTTTCTGCTTCCAATGAAGCTGCCACAACTTGCATCATGCACACTTCAAATTCCCGTTATCAGTGACAATAAGCATGCGCAGGGTACCCCGTTAGCAAGGGAGGTTCGTCAAAGTGCTCCCCCCCCCCCCATTAAATCAATGTGTTGGGCTTATTTTGCGTCCCGTCTCACAGGTGGCTAGTAATTTGATTGATAGGTGGGGTTTAACGTCCCAAAACCACTATATGATTATGAGAGACGCCGTAGTGGAGGGCTCCGAAAATTTCGACAACCTGGGGTTCTTTAACGTGCACCCAAATCTGAGCACACGGGCCTACAACATTTCCGCCTCCATCGCACAGGTGGCTAGTGTGCCCCCAGCCCATATTATGCGCAAGCCTATGTGAACAACCATATGAAGGAAGAGCCCACTAAAAGCATTTAGTCATTTCATAAATTTCATAATGGCATGCTTGACGCAGATACTAAAAAAGGTGACCGCCCCACCGCGGTGGTCTAGTGGCTAAGCTACTCGGCTGCTGACCCGCAGGCCGCGGGATCAAATCCCGGCTGCGGCGGCTGGGTTTCCGATGGAGGCGAAAATGTTGTAGGCACGTGCGCTCAGATTTGGGTGCACGTTCAAAAACCCCAGCTGGTCGAAATTTTCGGAGCCATCTCTCATAATCATATGGTGGTTTTGGGACGTTAAACCCCACATATCAATAAGAAAAAAAAACGGTGACCTTCGGGTTGAGTATCACTTAGATATCGCTCGACTCATCGACCAGTGAGTTGGATAATATGATTAATGCCTACGCATATTGTCGCGCATACGCTAATTGTTAAAAATTGTTTAGTAACCCTCTAATAATGAAACCGCTGAAGTCGCAAATGTTACCAGCGACAAATGTACCCAGCGGACATTAGGAGGAGAATAGGACAAACTTTCAAAATGACGAACTTTATTTACGAAACGTCATAGTAAATACAAAACGTTGACACCCTTGGTCTTCGCAAAAACATAAAAAACTGTCTATGAATTACGGTACATACATGACTAGAAGTCATTTCAACGAGGCAGCAATGAACACTGGTTAATACGAAAAGCTTATTCTGCGGTAATACTTATACCAAAAGCTAACGAAAGAAATCCACTTTGTGACAGTGCCGTTCGAAAGGTAGCATATATGTACGGTTCCTGAACTCTGTTTATTATCTATCGTCAAGCACTTTTTTTTTTCGTTTTCCGGCAATTAGGGGTCTGAACAGCAATCTCTTAGTTCAGCTTTTAAAAAAATAAAGCATGCTATCAGTCGAATTTAATCTATTGAACGTAATAACTACCCGATCAACAACGTAGACATCACATAGTGAGAAAAAATGATTGTAAAGAATGACAACATCACAGCTGAGCAAAGTTGCAAAACTATGTAGCTTCTAAGAAAAAAACAGGTACGTTAAACACTTGGTCAACAATAGGCCTATAATGAATTTTATGAGGCCTGACCCGCGCCCGACGGCTAAACCTCTGGCAGCAACAGCGCGACTTCATGAGACCCGTATTCAGTTGTTGTAACAGCTAATAATGAGAACTTTTCTGCGGAAACATAACAGTTCACATGATGCATACAGATCACAGCGAAAAGCCCTAAATGTGTAGCACACACTGGGTGGTTTGTACGCATAACAGAACCAGTGTAGCCGAAATGAGGTTGTCAAACAGAAACAGCGCCATATTATGGCAACACTGCGCTGATGATATGCTTTCGAAAGCTCCGTCCCGATACTCGTGTAAACACTACAAGTTACCCGTAAAGAACAATGGCACCGGATTCACAAGTGGCAGGAACTAACAATCGGCTCTAGTTTAAAGAAGAGAAGAAAAATATCAGATCTTAACTTCGCGAGCCCAATTTACGAACAATTGCGAACTGCTGATTAAAAAAAAAACAGCGCAAACGACTATGTTAAGAGCAACGTTCCGCTAGGCGCTATGCTCTGCATGAACCTTAAACTAAAGTAGGATACATATGTATATTATCTGTGTATCACAGCTGCCGAAATCTTATCGGTAGTGCTACATGAAACGACAATAAACATCGAGAAACACAGGCAGATCTCTCGGGTACAAAGATTGTCAAGAACTAATCACAGTTGCGTTTCAAGCGCATCTGCTTTCGAATGGAATGTTTTTTTTTTGTGTGTGAACAACATTCCAATCAGTCAAAATGCTCATTTAATGCAGCGTCTTGGCTAACTCTCTGCCGATAGCGACCGCCAGAAGAGGAGCCACGCTCATGGCGATCATCTTGTACCGCTCCAGGGTTGGACCCAAGAACACGAAGTCGTCCGGGTAGCCCTGAATCCGAGCACACTCGCGCACGCTGATGACCCTGTTCTCTTCGGGGTGAATGACCGGACCCTGCTTGCTCAGTGGTTCGGGGTTGGCCACGACGCTGTGCAGGTAGCCGTCCCACTGGAGCCGACCGTAGACGCCACTCCACTGGCCGCTGCGGTGGGCCGTGTGCACAAGGCTCCAAGGGATGAGCGTGTTCTCCTGGCGATACCTGGGGTCGCACGGGGTCGTACTGTCCTCGGCGCACGCGCATACGCCTCGCTGGTGCCTGTACGGGCTCGAGGCGCACTTGTGCGTGTATACGAGGCGCTTCGCGGTCGTGCCGTCACTCAGCTGGACCTCCACGTTGGGCAAGTCACGCCAGTCCGATCCGCGAGTTCTGGGAATGAGTTCTATCCTCGCTTGGGCCATAGGATTCATCCGCTTGAAGCAATCGGTGTCGCTCGGCGCGCCACGTCTCCCGCAGAACCGCATGAAATCCGTAACGGGCCCTGCTCCGCCGTCACGCGCGAGGTCTCCGATGGCGTCCCTCAGCGTAGTCCTCGGGTACGGCGCGGCCGACGTGGCCGCCAGAGGACTAGTGTAGGCGCGCCCGTCAAAGGAGAAGGACAGGTGTCTTTCCGGGATGTCGAAAGCGTGAGTGACCGGTGGGAAAGCAGGCAGCTTCGCGAGTCCCCTCTTGGCGCCAAAAATGACGAGCCGCCGATGGCTCTGCGGTATTCCGTAGCAGCCGTCCTGGAGAATGCTGCAGGACGTCTGGTAGCCGAGGTCCAAAAGGCACTTCAGCGCAATGACAAGTCCGGAACCGTTGCTGTACCTCACCGCACGCCTCTCGGCCACGAGGACGACGTACCGCGGGTCGTAGAACTCGCAAAATCCTAAGAACGTGGCCAGCTGGGAGTTCGACAGCGGCAGGCCGTCGCTACACTTCGACGACTCGAACGACGGGGTGCCGCAGACCAGGTGAATTTCACCTCTCTTGAAAAGTGACAGCTCAAGACTCGGCTTGCCCGACTGTAGGCCTCTAAGCACATTTGAAGGGCACGAACGAGGTGCACACACGAACGGGAAGTTCATCCTGAAAGTGTTCAGGTGGTGCTCGTTGTCGCTCAGTGCGAGCACGGTCTCGGCAACTCCCGACTGCAGCAGACCAAGTGAGAGACCGCCGCAACCGCAGTACACGTCGATGGCTTTGAGGGTGTCCGGCGGGGGGGAACGGGAGACGAGATGGAGGCCGATCTGCTTCGCCTCGGCTGTTGGCTCCGAGTATGTGTTCTCTTCCGCATCGTAGCACTGCGAGAAGTAGAAGGGAGGACGCACGGTGTCAAAACATGTGCCCAGGGAGCCGCCAACTCTGTATACCACTTCGCACGGAGCTACGACATCTGTCAGTTCGATAGAGAAGGACTTCGGCGAAAGGCAGAGGTGAAGCTTGTCTTTGGAGCCTTCGGTGACTTCGTAATCTCTGTAGAATGGCTGCACAAGCAAAGTCGAATCTCCATTTCTCCGCCTCGTCTTCCCTTTCGGTCCTTTGGATACAATGCAGCAGATGCGATACGGGTCTGGTGAGTTGCAGTCCTCTATATGTGGGGGGCGCAGAATTTTCCTGTAACTTTCGGTAAACTTGTTGCCCGACAGTCCCGGCGCAACACTATCTTCCTGCGTTTTCTCACTTAGCTTTGGCCTCAGCGGCACACGGATGGCACTGGGTTTCACGAAAAAGCAATCACTGTTTATATTCGGAAGGTACGCGAGCGTGTTCGCGCACTTTTGCTGCTGAGCACACAGGCAACTCGGGCATTCGGCATTCGCCTCGGTGAATGTGCACGTCTTCACGTGGCACTGGAACCGGTAGAAGAACGTGGGCCCTTTCAATCGCGCGACGTCCCCGTGGGCACCATCTTTTCCATGGAAAACGATGTTGCAGACGTTTGTTATGGCTTCCAAGGGCACTTCATCACATTCCGTCGTCGAGAAAAGCTCGGCAATAACACCGACGAAGTAACTGCCAAATATGGTCTCCTCGTAACGCCTGAACCAGATGACATGAGCAAACTTCTTCCCTTCCTTGTCAGCGTAGAGCTGCGTCACACGGCCAATGTAACACTTGATATCCAGCAGAGTTGATAGAACAACCACGCCCCCTCCAACAGTCACGTTCAGACCGCTTCCTATACTGCAGCACTGGTAGAAAGTCTTGCCCTCGCTCGTCCCTAGTGAATCTCCGGTCCAGACAACATCGATGCCATATCTTTTGACGAATTCCCTCTGCGCAAAGGGTTCATCGGAAAGCGTCGAGACTTCTTGGTCCATAGAGTCAGTGCCAGTGCAGTCAATACTGTCCAGGAGATGCCTCTGCTGGCACCGTCTACGAACGCAGCACTGCTTGAACGTGCCCGGTCCTCCATACTTCTTCATATTGAGGCAAAACACACACACCTTGCACTCGGACGCCAGACAGGCTTCGCACAATCCACATCTGTTCTTCCTCGCGGGCACCAACCTCTTCGGAGTACTGCTGGTGGCCTTGCAGTGCTCTTCCAGCGTCTTGCACACTGAGGGCATCACGAACGGCGACTTCGGCTTCTTGGCCTCCCTGTATCCGACGTTTGGTAACGACCTCCATTTGGGCACGTTCCTGATGACAGCGCCGGTGATGCGCATAAGATCACAGATGAAGTCGCTATCCAGTAGCAGCGTGCCATCGTCGGCGTCGTCTGCCAAGTCGTACGCCTGAACCTGGTCCACCACGAATTGCGAGTACTGGTGCAGAGTCTCGAGCGTCAATGGTCCCACGTCGATCGGTAGGCCCTCCAGGGTTTCAAGGTGATGCACGACTTCGTTAAAACTGGCGTCGCCGCTGCTCTGAATTAGCTTCTCCAGGACTCCCCTGAGAAGATACATCTTCTCGCCCATTCGCTTCATGTAGGGCTCGTACTGATCACTGGGCTTCATCAGAACGTATTCGGCGTACGCCGTGCCTAAGCCCAGAACGACGTTGACGCCTCCGTCGTAACCGGTCGTCCACCAGCTGACGACGGGACCCGCCCTTGCGACAGCCACACTGTCTTGCAGTCCGGGGTCGTCCGCGCAAATACTTTTGATGTGGCCGCTAAGGTATAGCGTCACGTCGGCTTCGATCAGGCCTCCGTCAAAGGCGCAGACATGCCCATGTTCGTCATATACTGTAAAATTTGTAATTTTAAACAGCGGCTGCTGTGCTACTTCGTCCTTGGCGCAAAGAGACGACGTTATCCGAGTGTCAATGATCGCCAATACCTCTTCCACTGCGCCTTCGGTGTCCCCCTGTAAAGCAAGGTAGAGCGGAACATACCATTTAACGCCAGTCCACTATCGCTCAGATGAACAAGTGCAAAATTCAGCCCAAAAGAACGAATGAAACATTATAGACAGAAATGGATGGTCATTCTAATTTTAGTACTCTTTAATGTGTAATGCATTCGAAATTTCATATATATAGACGTGTGCATGTAATGTGCTATAATTAAAAACAATCCATTATACCGAAGTATACTGACAGTGTGTTAGCGCAGCATTCTGTTGCGATAAACTACTGCCTACGTAAATATTTAAGAAGACTACCGACGTAGTTTAAATAATTGGTGACTGAGAATGTCCGTAACTGGCATCAGACAAGATACACGTTTAGAACAGATGTGTGGCAGTCAAAAAGCACACCCAGGCGGTCTGTTATGTAAACAGGAGTTCGAACAGCACAGAATATATCTTACGGATGGGTTTCGGTTGCGCCATGCTCAATCTGGGGTGCTGTTTAACTAAAAAAATAGTGGTAAGACACAAGCCTACGCACAAAGACTGTTGCATTAGGAAGTTCTCGGTTGGTTACCTTAATTCGTGCCCCGATTATTAAAATAAAAATAAAATCCTTTTACAGCCTGGAGTGATGGCGTCAATGACAGTGACGTAAACTTATCAACTGATAGCTTGCCTGGACGTCACGGACGCACAACATGGCTCCGACATGGCAGCTAAAGTGACGTGAAGGCAATATATATATATATATATATATATATATATATATATATATATATATATATATATATAGTACGCGGCGATTGGGCCGCTTCAATGAGATAACAACGTCACTGGAAAGTTGATGATGATGATATGTGGGGTTTAACGTCCCAAAACCACTCTATGATTATGAGAGACGCCGTAGTGGAGGGCTCCAGAGATTTAGACCACCTGGGGTTCTTTAACGTGCACCCAAATCTGAGCACACGGGCCTACATTTCCGCCTCCATCGGAAATGCAGCCGCCGCAGCCGGGATTCGAACCCGCGCCCTGCGGGTCAGCAGCCGAGTGCCTTAGCCACTAGACCACCGCGGCGGGGCACACTGGAAAGTTATGTCAGCTCAGTATATGAATAGCACAAATACAAGCATGTCGTGTACTGATAACACGTCCATGACTTCCCAAAGTTCGCGTTCCGCCATGTTGGTGCTCCAATGTAGCTGTTTCTGCGACGCCAGAGCAAGCCATAGCCAATATTTTGCACTGTTCATATGCTAAGGGTTCCCGCGCTTCAGCCTGAACGTGCGCTACTCACTTTGAACATCACAACTTCGGAAGGCCTCTTGCCGCAGTCCCGACACCATTGCATTTTCAAGTCGTCCCCAGAAGCGACGGGATCCTTTTGTGGGGCAGCCGACGCGCGGCCTTTGTACTTTCGCTGCTTGAAGAAAGGCGACCAGTTGTCATCATAGCGAGACGGCCTGCGCACGGCCCTCTTGGGGCAGTTCGTGCGACAAGCAGCGTCGCTCGCACTGGCCTCTGACGTAGTTCCGTCGCCCACGGCCGCCAGTTCCGCAAGACGTCCAGTGGTAATAGCAGACTTGTCATCGCTGCTTGTCTCGGCGGAAGACATGGACGCGATGTCGCTTGTCGAACAGAGTGCAGACTTCCTGTGGGTTTCCGCTCTGCAGCTAGCACTCACGGATGACGGGCGTGAGGACGCCCTGCCCGCGCGGTCGCCCGGAACTCTACTCGTTGCCGCACCGCTCGGGTCATGGGCACGGCACGCAGACGAAGTCACCGACGGCAAGGCATCGTCGCCAGTCCTGTCTGTAGATCTTCCGTGAACGCCCAGGGTCGTTGTCGGAAACGACGTTTCGCCGGGAACTCCAACCTTTGTCGCAACGCCCGGGATGCGGTTTGAAGACACCGACGAAGTCGACCGCAAGGCGCCATCATCAGGCCGCGCCGAACACCTTTCGCGAGCGCCCGCTGGTTTGCTTCCGCCCGCTTGCTTCTGGGACGTTGTCCTGACACCCTTCATTGCGCTGCCTGCGGTTAGTGCACAAGGGCTAATTCAAGTTCTTTCATTGAGCTGGCCTCCGGCTCTTGTGGAGCTTCGGATTCGTCCCACAGCCGACGACCTCGGGGCGTTATAGCCTCCTGCACAGTGCAAATAAATACATAAATACAACGCAAAGTTTGCTCACGTGAAATTATACGTTCACAAGGAACTGCACATTAGTTCAGTACGATTGCGCTGGATGTGTCTTATCTGTTGCCACGTCTATCGTTTCTTCTTGTGAAATCGTCCTTAAGTAAGGGATTGACACCCTTCCCAGAAGGTTGGTCCCATGAACTGCACATTCCTCTGCAACGCTTTTTTAGTTTCTGAGCAATTAGATCGCGCAATCGATGTAACACGTACCTTTCATCACGTAACATTGAGCAACAAAGCCGCTATAATCGTGTCGTGTAACTTGCAGACTTTCACGTACAATACTCAAGACACATTCGCACTTAGCCTCGAACGGGGCTGACGCCACAAGGCTAACCAGAAATCCGCTCGCTTTGCCGTTTCTGCTGCCGGAAAAGCACCTGGCGAGCCATATCCGTAAAACTCGGTCCGAAACCGATTGTTTTCGCCTTTCCGCTTCACAGGAAGCGCTATACTCTGGCTGCACTGACATCTAAACCGCGTGATGTAAACCCCTGGCCACGTACTCAAAATGGCGACAAAGAAAGTGCGGTGAGATCTAATTGGTGCAATTGCAAACTGCCACTTGCTGCAAGACGAAGCCCAAAGTTTCTGCGAGAACGCGCTTCTGAAGGCCCCGATTTGATTAACATTTTCTTTTGTCGATAATCAGCTGAGTGGAACGACCTGCCTTGACATATTGTCGAAACCGGCTGCTTATCCTCATTTTCCAAAAAAAGCAAGAACAAAAGTTTGGCATGTCTCGATAAGTGTACTATAGCCATTATGTTGTACATGTAATGTAGCCACTATCTTGCAAATGTATTCAGCCGCTACTTTGTATGTAGCTATTATTTTCAAACCCCCACCCATTAATGTAATACCTCTCTGCGAAGTCTTTAAGGGAAATAAAGTTAATTAGAATGTTTTGTAGCCATCATATGGTGGTTTTGGGACGATAAACCCAACAAATCAATCAAATCGATGTTTTGTAGCGCAAACAACACACAGGACAGATGTAGGCACGCGTGGACACATAGGGAGCGCTATAGCTTCCAACACTGGTGTACTTTCGGAAATCTGGGAACGCACACGCCCTCGCCTCACGAGTCACATCTACGTGATCGTGATAAACGAAGCGAAAAGATACAGATGTGCACGCAAGTGACAGGTACGAATTTTGCGCATGCTCAGAGACATGTATAATGCAGTTGTCAGTGGCACACTGTCCGACAAACGATTTGAGCATCTGCGCATGCTGTCTAACATCCCTGCATCTTTCCGAGTTGATCGCCATGGTCACATAGCTGTGAATCATGCGCGTAAGTATCACATCATACGCATCAGATCGTGCAGCAGCAGCAGCGAGTCGGCGTGCCCCAAAACATCTCGTTTTTTTGTTTTTGTTTTTTCACAGCCGGGTGGATCCACCATACCACCGCTGCCGGCGTATCTGTAGCTTCTTCTTAGCAACGTCGAAAGGACGGGTGGATGGCTCGATGGATACGAAACTTTGTGTGCACGACCAAGCGCGCTGCTCCCACGTTGGGACAGTCAGGCCAAGTCCGATTACCCACAGCTTCAGAAGGTGAGAACATTTTCTTCCCGTTCAGCATGCTTAGGTTTAATTCGTTAAGAAATACACAGAAGACAAGCGCAGTAGCGTGCGTTCACTTCATGAACTGATGTTGTCGGTAGACGTGTCGATGACGGCGGCATGCAGCGGCGGCAGGCCATATGCGGACGTTTTCGACGCGCGCGGGCGCCGTTTTTACACCGTTCTGGCGTTTTTGCTCCTCAATAGTGACTGCGCCTTAACTATGTCAAGCCCATCTTCGATACGCTAAAAAAAGTCACGATGCGAAACGAAAAGTAAACGAGCCATCTTCCATACCCCGTTCATCGTAACCTGGCCGCCGCAGCCAGTATTCGAACCGGCGACCTGAAACTCCGCAGCGCCACGCTATAGCCGCTAAGTCACGGCGGGACACAAGAAACGTCTTTCACGAATCACGAAAATTGCCGAGATCTTGCAGTTAGCTTGCTAAATTTACACGCTGTTACGTCAGCGGTCTGCAAATTACTGGCAATACAAAACGCCAGAAGTTAGTCTTGATGAAGATCGGTCTCCAGTCGAAACGCCGACCAATGAACAGTTCTTGCGAAGTGTACCACCTTTTTTTCCACTAGCATGCATATATATTTGTCGAACGCTTTACTTCTCAAAACCACAATACGATTATTAGAAACGCCGTAGTGGAGAGCTCCAGCAATTCATATGTGTCTTTAAGTCTTTAACGTGAATCAAAGGAAAAAAAATTGCGCAACTAAAGAAAAAGACACCACAAAGAAGGAACACTTAAACAAGTCGAGCGCAAACTACCAACTGTTTTCATCGGTTAAATAGGGAAACTGAACATAGCTGCGCCGACGCGCCAGGGTATACCGCACCTTGTTGATCAAAAAGGACATTTCTGCACCGTAGAGCGATATCGAGGCCTCACCTACACCCCTATCACTTTTCATGTTAACGAAAAACGCTTCCAAAACCTCACGAGCACAAGTGTTTCTGCTATGACCCAGTATCTCAGTCTGCTGAGGTATAGTGCTTCACATCCACAGGCTGCGCATGCAGTGGGCAGGCAAATTACCCATTTTGTTTTTCTCTCTGCAACCTCTTTTCTCCCCTTCCTCCCTTCCCCAGTGCAGGGTAGCAAACCGGATGTGCGTCTGGTTAACCTCCCTGCCTTTCCTTGCATCTTTATCTCTCTTTCTCGTTATTTGAGGTTGAAAGCTGGTGTTCTCGTAAACGGTCGTTTATGCCGCGGCCTGTGTGGCCCACGTAAGAATTGCCGCAGAAAAACGGACCCTCGTATACCACTCAAACATCGCAGTGCACCATCCGGTTGGCATGCTTCTTGCTATACACAAACTAGCGTTCTTTAGCGCTCTTCGCGCGCTCTTCGCCATTTTTTTTTTTTTGGTGCAAAAAACACCATGCCAACTCCGTGGCGGTTAGCAACATTCTTCAGGTTGTGTGTTACCCAGTGTAAGTAAGGTAACGTACACTATCGGTTTCTCACACTCACTGGGCGCGTCTTTCAGCACCAGCTACACACGTTTTGTCGATGCGGCACGCATGCCGTGCAAGTAGGGAGCATGATTTACCTTGCACACAACTTGCATGGGTGCTCGTAAGGAGCACATTTTATCAACCTTCAAGTGCAGGCCCCGCTATCATCGACGTGAACAAAAATGTAACGTCTGTGCTCTTTCTGCTTCCTTCCACCAGGTTCGACGGGCCTAATCTGCAGTGTGTTGCGAGCAGTGTAGCTGGTCGAGGTAAACAGCGTAAAAAAATATACACAGTAAAGGAGGGACAGAAGACGAACCTTGACATCGAACTGAGAATTTTAATGAATAAACATCAAACATACATTTATTCGCGCATGCTCACGCAAGGTAAAAAAACAAGAAACACTGCTGTGCAGACACAAGGCATCTTGCCCTAACAACCGTACTGTGGTAATGATTGACGGTTCGCAGACGCAGTTTTTCTTTGCCTTCAGAACTTTGTGGGCTTCAAATATTCCCTTGTAAGCTGGTTACGGTGGCGGAAGAGAGCCCTCGTTCTCGAAAAGTCTGGAGTGCATTCGCATCCCCGGCAGTGCATGGCCAATTGTGACAAGGTTACAATACCACGGAGGGAATTTTGATGCTCGCTCAGTCTCTACTTGACACACCACCCTGTCTGACCAATGTAAACGCATCCGCACGGGAAGGGTATGCTATACACAACATCATTGACACCTTCTACAAACGTATTTTTGTTCTTAATAAAACATGCATTCTTCAACAACGGGCCGTTTTCCGTGAACATGAGCAGAGGGGAACAAGCAGGCACTCTATTCGGGTTAAGAAACCAGCGCGATCTATGGGACCTAAATAGTTCTTCTATCCATCCATAATTCGAGAAATTAAGGCGACAGCCTTATACGCCTCCTAAAACGCAAAAGTAAACACCATCGGCGTCAACATGAGCAACGTCAGAAGTCATTGGATGACGTGAACGCATCATGTTGTCGCTTGTACAAAAGCGGGCTGATCACGGAGGCCATGAGCATAAAGGTGAACAGACAGCTTTCGCAAATCGGTGAGTGAGGATCAATACATCGACTTAAAATATGATGGATTTCGCCTTGGGGTGGAGGAAGGAGGGGGGAGTTGTCTTGGGTGAATGCAAAGAAGATTGCAGTCTTTTTCGTTTTGTCTATATTTTTTAGTTCTTGTGCACTAGCATGTGCTACAGTCATCTCTTGTATTTTTTTTTCCCGAAAGAACTTCAAAATTACAGGGTTCCTTGTCCATTCACTTAAGACGACTCCAAAACGAAAGCCATGTTTTTTTTCCTTCACAGTCGATGTGTTTATTATAAGGGAGCAAGGAACACAAACCATCGCTTCACGGGCCTCACTTCCAAGCGCCGTCTTAATTTTGTTTTCTTGAGGTCACGCGATCTCCAGTTTCGGGCGGCACCCAAAGGAAAGCACTTCAACTGTGCTACTTTATTGTAATATATTACCACCAGATTTTTTTACAATTTTCGCTTAATGCTCTCATGTGTAATGCCCTCAGGTCTCGAGGGCGCAATAAACAATCAAACGGCCATACGTGGCGTTACAGCACGTGACGTCAAACCACAACTTCTCACGTTATGTAGACGCCATAAACTTTTGCGATCTGCGACGTCGTGATGGCGTACTGTGGTGACGCCACCGTGACGATGTATTTTCGCATAACTCGTCTCGAACGCGGCGGGACGGTAGCCACCAACGGTCAAAACTCCGGGAGGCGCCGGCGAGCGGCAGGCATGTGGGGAGGCTGAAGCCTCCGCCGCAGAATTTTCACTCGACTCCCCGACCCCCCACCAAAACAAAAAAAAAATTCCGCCATATCCACGAAGTGAATGATGATGAGTGGGCGAAGCTCCGGAGGTAAACCTGGTAAACCATGAATCCTCTGTACATTCTGCCCACTCGATTATTACATCGCTCCCCCTAGCGTACGTCGCCGCACTAAATCGAACGATTGCCTTCAACCAATGACACGCGCCATATGTGACATCATTCCTATTTTATAAGATCTCGCGTCTTTCATCAACTACAAGTACCGCTTTCTAGTTTATAACATCTTGCATCTTTTTATCATCAGCTACAAGTACCACCATCTAGTAAACACTACAAGAACTAAACGAGAGGTGGCTACATACAGGAGACGGTACCGCCATCTAGTGAACACTGCAAGAACTAAACTAGAGGTTGCTACATACAGGGGACGCACAGCCCACGCCCTAAGGAGCTTCGCCCCTAAAAAAACAAAACAAAAAAAACAGTAGAAACACGAGGCATATGTTTCCCACCTTTCTGTCCCTACTCACCTGTCGTTGGTTCTACCCCCTCCCCCTCTTTCACCGTAAAAGAATCCTATAGTGCCACCCCTAACAGTTTCATGCCTCGTCAAACGGGTAGGGGTGGCGCTAGGATTTTTTTTTACGGGGAGAGGAGGTGGAACCAACGAAGCGAGTAGACGTACGAAAATTCATAGCGCCACCCCTACCCGTTTGATGCCTCATCACAGTATAGCACGAGGGTGCTATACCTTGTAAGGACCTGTAAGGTACTCCGCATATTATATAGTAAAAATTATCATGGTTACCAAGGTTTACCCTCCTAAAACCACGATATGATTATGAGAGACCCGTAATAGAGGGCTCCGGAAATTTCGACCACCCGGGAAATTTTTTAACTTACACCCAATGCACAAACATGATTATAATGTATAGAGGAATGACGGGGCTGCGGAGTTGGCGTTATCTACGGTGTTTTCCATTCTCTGCATGCGCCAGACTTCGTCACCGGCCAAAACGACAGTCGAAGACTCATTCCTATCGAAGGCGCCGCCGAAGTATGCTTACACGCCATGCGTGTGCCCAGTGCCCACTCTCGCCATAGAGATCTCTCTTCTCTCTTAATTTTTTTTTACAGCGAAAGTTGTTATGAGATCACTTTTCCGGTCACGCGCAGTTGCATGTTGTCCGCCGCCGGTGTCCGTAACCACATCGCGCCAAAGCACCAATGACAGTGGGGCTTGAAATGGGTCCGCTGGGTGCCAGCCCAATATTCTACCACTGAGTTACGCTGCCAAACTTGCCTTAGGCAGGCATGACTTAGTACCAATGGCACAGTGGGGCTCGAACCCGGGTCCACTGGATGCCAGCCCAGTATTCTATCACTGAGCTACACCGGTGCTTGTGACTTGTTGTCAAACTTGCCTTAGGCAGGCTTGATGTCGGGAAAGCAATCGCGTTGATATGACTCATAAAGCGTTTTAAAACAGCGAAATAACAACCAGTCGTCGCACAATGCTATTAACGTAACGAGTGGGCCGTCCAATGCTCCAACCCAATACAAGAGCTTCTTTTTGTTTCCCTATTAACTGTGGCGCACAGTCACAATTCCTCATCGTCGTCAGTCACTGCATGAACATTTGGCACAAAATTCCTTGCAAGTGTTTAGCGGATACCAGGCTTCTCAGAAGAATGACGAAAAAATAACATAGCGAATGCCAGTCTACTACCCAAAAGTTTATTATTAATGCCCTAGTGGGTACAAAGCTAGCGTGCTTGCAGTAGTTACCCAATGAGTGTGTTGAAAAGGCTCTGAAAGGTCGCTCTTCTAGCTTTCACTGTGATTGTGCTGCGCCTACCGCGCAGGCGTGGCGTTTTTTTTTTTCCTTCTTTATTGTGCGCTCGAGCATACCATCTCTGCTTGCGAGGTGCCCAGCGCAAAATCTTGCCATGGTCGCATAGAACGGTGACGTTGACAAAAATATCACCTTGATGTTTTTCACCCTCGCACGTTCCATGCATGGTTTCCAGGCTGCCTGAGCGCGAGGGCGCCGGTGCGGGTGCCGGATACGGTCGTCGATGTTTGTGACATCGAACAAAGAAAATGTACTCATTAATTTACGTGCGAGTCAGAAGGCTGGAAGACGTTAAGGTCATTCTGGAGTAATAAGCTACGCGGCGTGGCTTTATATCGCATCGTGGTTTTAACACGGAAGACACCAGAAGACAATGTCACGCAGCCATCACGTCAACTTTAAATAAAATTACTCTTACCCCATCACGTCGGCCAAAATCTCGCACGGCCCCTTTTGCATTCGCTAATGAGACCTTGAAGCCAATGATGATGATGATGATGGCTATATGTATGGTTCACACCCACCCTGGGGGATTGACCAATAAACGAATACTCAGGTAGAAGTGATTATATATGAATTGTATATATAATGATTTACAAGATAGTTATTAGAAGTTAATGACACTAATTTAGCAATTTGAGGTGAAAACCTCGCCGAAAGCAGTTATCCTTTTTTTTCACAGCCGACGTCCTGATATAACGAAATGAGAAATAGGTGAAAAAATATCTGTCAAAAAAAGGCTACTTATCGAAAATGAATCGTAATACTACGCAGCAGAGACCCACTAGAACATTCTGGTAAAATGCTGGTATCGTACTGCATAGCTTCCTCAGCCAATTGAACACGGCCCATTGGAAAGACATGGGGCCACATCGTAAAATAGAACTCTGGGAAGCCACGCACGTTGAATCGCGACGCTAAAATTATACCAGGATGACCATGGTGGTCTCTACCGCGTAGAACCGGGAGTCGTTTTTGATATACAGCTTTCTTCGTTATATATGAGTTTTTTTTCGCTTATTTACCATTTATTTATGCATGGCATTCGAATTTCGGAGGCTATGATTTGTGTCGGGATGCTGTCGTCACCGCCGAGAGATGGTGCCATATGCAGATATGTGGAGAGTTGGCATGATTAAGAAGTCCGCACTAGAGATCTATCGAACTTTTAAGCAGGAAATTGCCAAGGAAAGAATCTGTGATAACACTCTGGGTAGTTCTCTACTGTTTGAGGCCAGGCCGGGAGTATTGCGAACCAAGACATATCGGGCCAAATACGAAGGGGTGGACAGGGTATGCAGTGCAAGAGGAGAGGAGGAGGAAACTGCCGAACACTTGATAATGTTTTGTAAAGGGCTTCACCATATAGTTCAGGATGATGGCGCAGAGTTTTTCAAAGCACTGGGGTTTAGGGACAGGGAGGGCAAAATAGACTTTAAGCGGGTAGACTTAACTAGAAGGAGGTAATCTGATTGGTGGCTAAAGTCAAGGCACGAGTGAAAATTAAACCCTTCACTGCAAAGTACGAATCCTCATCATCACTATTTAAAGGGGGAAAAAATCTAGTGGTCTGTTAACTAAGTATTACGGCTAGGTGGCGTTAGCCGCCGCCCGATCTAAAAAGTAGAAGTCCGTCCATCCATCCATCCATCCATCCATCCATCCATCCATCCATCCATTCATCCATCCATCCATCCATCCATCCATCCATCCATCCATCCATCCATCCATCCATCCATCCATCCATCCATCCATTCCAATCATCCATCCATTCCAATCATTCCAAATCCCGGTGATGCCAGCTAAAGAGCTACGTCGCGATGAGCCTATTACCGCTTACGCAAACGCACGGGGGTTAATGCGATCAGTGGGGCAATCTGTATGGCGTATACTATGGGCCGCACGAGGATGCACAGGTTGTTCGGCTAGTTTTTTTTCTTACTCGGTCCTCAGTTCTTTGACAAGACGGCTATGTCCTGGACTAACGGTCCACTGACGCAAGCTTCGCGTAACACGCTTCACCGACATCGCCGAAAAAGAAGCGACGACGAGTGCCACCAAAGAATGAAGACTTCACAATGTCTGTGGACAGCGCGACGACACGATTCGGGAGAAGCAGCTCGAGCAAGTCACTGCCAGGCACCAACGCGAGAGCCGCGCTTTGCATTACTGTAAGACAAAAAGACAAAGACGGCGCAGAGATCGTTGCACATGCACTTGGCCGAAGAAGACGTGGAGACTGACTGAAGAGGGGGGTACGTCGTCTTTCATTACGGAGTGGAAGTGGCAGACTATCCACAAAGCACTGGCGTAGCCGATAGGAACCGGGGGGGGGGGGGGGGATTTGTTTTTATTTAGCGCGTGTATATTACCACAGGGGTGTTATGGTTGAGGTTTGCCGCGTGTCGTAAATATAAATTATGATCATCATTAACCAGCATGCGCCAAATCACCCAACGCCCAAGCACTACGCCCCTGCCACAATATTTTTGACTATTAATGGTTTTGAGGATACGATTGATTGATTGATTTGTGGGGTTTAACGTCCCAAAACCACTATAGTATTATGGGACACCGTAGTGGAGGGCAACGGAAATTTCCACCACCTGGGGCTCTTTAACGTGCACCCGAATCTGAGTACACGGGCGTACATTTGCGCCTCCATCGGAAATGCAGCCGCCACAGCCGGAATTTGTTCCCACGACCTGCGGCTCAGCATCCGAGTACCTTCGCCACTAGACCACCGTGGCGGGGCAAGGATACGAAATACGCTTATTTCCGCAACTTCAGTACGGTACAGAGTCGTTGAGGAGAAGGGTATTGAAAGAAGACGTACAAAGGGAGACGTCCTCACGAAATAAGCACCCCCAACAACGAGCACCAAGCCGGGGTACCTGCATTTCCATTTCGAAAACGGTGGGTACCCATAGGCTCTAAGAATAATCAAATCCAGTTCGATCGCCTCGCACTTGGTCAAGACAGAATGCCGTCTATCTACAAACAAGTGTCGCTGTACTGGGATATCGCCGTACTGTAATATATATATATATATAAAGAGCGAGAGAGAGGACTATAGATGTATGCAATCTGCGTGCAATCTACAGGTTGTTGGATATTCCTTGCAGGGACACTATGTCTAATGAAAATAATAAATATCGCACGCAGTGATGATGATATACTGTTAGTACGACTGTTACTCGAGCGAAACACGGACGGACGGCGGCGGCAGCGCTAATAGTGATCTACATCTTGTAATGTTCGATTCCAGCACAAGCTTCAGTCAAATCTTTTCGCAGCTATACACATCGTTAAACACGCGGACACATACATAAACACACCTCCGCAGTATTGTATACAACGCAGTGTTACGCGCGCACGGAACAACAATACGTGCGGCGTTGTGGTTCATCGTCAACGACACCGGGAGACGCGCGTTACAGAAAGTGAAAGTCACGACTGCTCCACCCCGTGCGGCCGCATAGCCCAGTCTCAGCCCGAATCCTTTTGTAGGCACGTGCACACAACGCTCACACGGATCGTGTCTCGCTGCGCGGTGAATGGCCCCTCAGCCGCAGCGAGGAGTCATTGTCGACGCCATACATCGCGCAGCGTCTCGCGCCAGCCACGCCAACGTCGCTTCAGCGGCGGTATCGTGCTGCCCGTTCGCGCTGTGCACGTCTTGCCATGTTATCTTCTCGTGCGGCGGGGTGGGACAGACTTTTTCACTAACGGTATTAGGGAGAAAGCATTTGATGCCTCATTAAACCTGAAATGTGACCGTCGATGACAGCACGAGTAATGGGGGAAAAATCATCGATCGATAAAATATGGCGTTAATCACATGGCCGCACGGGTCGCTTAAATTTGTGGCGTCGTCGCGAGGTCTTGTGACAATGTCACCACAACCCCTTCTCCGAGGCACAGCAAAAGCGCGTGAGCAGTAGAAAGCTTCGAACGCCTCCATACCCCAGGGGCCTTGAAAAAGCACCCAGGTCACAGTAAATATCTCGGAGCGGCGAGGGAAGACAATGCAATAGAAAGAAAAGAAAAAAAATAGATCAATAGCTTTCACCTTCGAGTTGTCTTAAGCAAATGTACATGGGACCATGCGAGTTATTAGACGTACCCGATTGCATATACTGTACTCGGATACTTCTGCGCCCCAGATAATTTGTTAAGAGTACGCAAGGCTGTACGTCCTCAACGAGCTACGCGCTGCGTACGCTACGCCCAAGGGTGCCTCCTACAGCATTAGTTTACGGTGCGCAACATTCGGAACGTGTACTGCCCCTGTGCGTTAACTGGCTTGATTTATGAGTGCTGCTTCACGCCATCTCGTGGAGAAAGCAAGAAACTGTACTAACCGACATTCGTCGACGCAACACACAAGCCAAGGCATGTGACAAGCTGATATTTTCGAGGACGAGTAGTGGTTTGAGGTGTTGATGCTAGCTCAACTAGCAGCATGCGAGACAAAGACGGCGAAGACGATCGCTTAATGCCAATTTAACATTTATTTTTTGCTACGGACATTTTCTGAAATCACGAGAAAAATAAGAGAGAGGGGGGAAGGTAACCGAACTGGTATAGCTAAACGCTAAATACAAGAATGCCCCCCATTGGCGGCGTCGTAATCACGTGTCATTCTTCACGTGTCGTGAAAGCTGCTTTCAGAATGATGAGGAAATCGTGTGCGAGAAAGATCACCTGCGCTCGTAGAACACGAACGCGCATTTTCACATGCACGCTATGCACGATTATAACTAATCTTTACTTTCTAACACAATCAATTGGCAGCATATACCGATGCCGGTGGAGCGAGCTCTAATTACATGGCGCCATTATTACAGTTGGCACGAATCGCCAGTCACTCGCAAGTGACCGGCGTGCGGCACGCTCTAATCGCGGACGCGGCGCGACGATCTGCCCACGCGTTTTCCCTCGAAGAGCTGGCGCTCGCCCGAAGAGACGCACGTCACGGTGCTTATTTTGTATGCGTCAATACTCTCTGCAACGCCGTGTTAGCAGGTATACGGCTGGTTCGTGTAACATTGTCGCTGACGCAATTCTAATGGCAGGTTTCGCGTACTTATAAAGCTCGTACTGTCACGAGAATGCCACAGCCAAATCGGACGGGGAGCGCTTTCGTGCTCGTTTTAGAAGCGTAAAATAAACGAGATACAAATTAATAAAGGGCCCGTGTGCTAAGATTTGGGTGCACGTTAAAGAACCCCAAGTGGTCGAAATTTCCGGAGCCCTCCACTGCGGCGTCTCTCATAATCATATGGTGGTTTTGGGACGTTAAACCTCACATATCAATCAATCAATCAATCAATCAAATTAATAAAGTGATACACACAGAGCGCAAGCGCTAACGTGGTATGAAATGAAGCTGCGTGCGTACGTTCGTGCAAGCGGAACTCTGCTTTTAGAAACAGATCGTATGTGTACAGTTGACGTCTTGTTATCTTTTTTTCTCCCATTTTTTCTTTCAATCCTCCTTGTTCTTGTGTTTCAAAATTGATATCATAGTGATCTGATAGCCGGCTCTAACGTAGCCTACCTTCCAACGTATTTCATATATAAATAAAAATTAGAAAATATTAGCATTGCAACTTTTGTTTCCAGTGTCATTGAAGATATGATCAACTCGAAAAACAAAGCTATGAACCAAAAAAAAAGACAATAAAACGGTAAGCACACAAACGCCAATATCCAAGCGCTTTCCTACACGTGCCAACGACTTGTTTCAGCGTTTTAGCCTGAGTGCCGGCCACTCGTGGGACCACCGGGGAGAATGCGTTCTCCGCGTCAAAGTCGCGAGTCTTCGCTGTCGAGTAACAACAACAACGTCCTTGTCCGCACGACGTCCCATGTCAGGATATAACAAACTGCTACACGTGGGCAAAAATAAAAACCGTGTGCCCCTTCCTACTCGTTTGAAGAAACGCTTTAAAAGGGTATGAAATTGAGCTTGTTTGCAGGCGGATCATCGTACAAAAACCACACACAGAGACAAAAAAAAAAACAGTGCAATAAAAAAAGACTGCATAAAATAGCAAATACGAGCAACGCTGCAGTTTCGCTTGGTCGTTCTTGCCGTTTTAAAGTACTCTTTTTATTGGGTGAAAGGGGGCGGGGAGGGGGGTACTATATAGCACTTGGGCGAAAGCGCAAGTGTTGCTTCCCTGAGAAACTTCCGCGGACGGCGCAAAGCAGCGAGCGACGGCTCTTGAACGAGCGAGTTAGTGAGTGAGGGAGGGAGTCTTCTGTGCGCACTCGTGCCGTGTTTGCGTGAGAACGACGGAGAGAGAGAGAGAGAGAGAGAGAGAGAGAGAAAGAGAGGCGGCGTGCAAGCAAATGGGTTCCTGCCTCGTTGGAGTTTTTCGTGCGAAACGAACTTGGCGAAGAGAATAAAGAAACAACAGGCGGCAAGGTGAACAACCCGAGCGGGTTTTTTCTAGACAAGAATGTGCAGCTGTCAAACTGTGTAAACAATGTGGCTTTTTAGACCCGCCGCGCGGGTCTATAGTTACAGTGCTGCATTGCTGTCCCGTCCCGAAGGTCCCGGGGTCGAATACCGGGCACAGTTTGGTGCAGAACGGCATTTCTAAATGATAAACATGCGTGTGCTTAAATATAGGTGCACGATATAGAACCCCAGGTGGCCGAAATTTCCGGAGTCCTCCCCATACGGTGTCTTTCATAATATGTCGTGGTTTCGGAGAGTGTACAAACCCTACATTTATTCACAATGTAGCTTCACGTATTGCAGCACAGCCGTATATGGCAAGAGGATTGGAAATGCAGCACTCCGTAAGTGTGCAGAAAATACAAAAAAATGGCAGCACATTTACGCAGTGAATGATGGGGAGTGGGGCGAAGCATCCGTACGTCCATTCGATCTTGCTTCCGTCCGTCTATGCGTGCGTCTGTGTGGCCGCCCGTTCGTCCATCCGCCCGTCCATTCGTGCGTCTGTTCGTGCGTCCGCACGTCCATATGTGCGTCCGTCCCTGCATTCGTCCATGCATCCGCTCCTGCGTCCATCCATGCGTCCATCCGTCCGTGCAGCCATTTATGCGTCCGTCCATGCATCTGTCTGTGTGTCCGTTCGTCCACCTATTCAACACTCCAAGTACCACCATCTCTCATCTTTTCATCATATATTCCCCATATAGAAGCCCCGCGATCCTGCGAAAATTCCAAGGACTGAACGAGAGGAGACACACGCACACTTTCTTACGGCTTGCGCTTCGTGTCTACTTCCCACCTTTAACCTCCTCGAGTTCATGGTATATACTAGTTCACTGTATTCATGGCACTGCGACCCAACGCTCGCTAAACCTTTCTAATAAAACCAAGGAGGTTACGCCCAGCGAGAATAACGTAGCAACCCTTTCTTGTCAGATAGTGCTCAATGTACATCCCAATGGCTGCTAAGAGGGAATGAGAGACAGGAGAATTCGGCTTTTAGTTAACGCGCGCGCTGCGAATTTTTTATTGTTCAACAACGCACAGGAGAAATCTCCCACCACCAACACATTGGAGGTCAAAGTGTAAGACTGGTTACACACTGCTACTACGACTACGGGGGACGAACGGGTGCCGCTATAAGGAGCTCCGCCCCTAAAAACAAAAAAAATAGCTGTGCTGTAGAATACTTTACCTCGAAGGATCTCCGCGACTGCACTGGTTCCTCTTCAATTTTTTTCAGCATATACAGCTATGGACTACCACCACCGCTGCATGAGTCCCCCCCCCCCCTAATATTCTCTAGGTGTTAATATCCTTTCAAGTAACGCAAACCAAAGGCAATGTGTGCCGCACGCTTGTCTTAAATGTAACAAGGCAATCAAAAGCTAGAACAAGGGACACTGGGATAGGTCTCATGATAAACACCTGGGCCGCACGTTTAAGCATGGCTGGTTGACCATGAGTACCAAGTTGGTAAACGGCGATTTTCTTTTTACTAACCGCATATCCTGCAGCTGCTCTTTTTTTCTTCTTAGCTTTACACACAGCGATAATACGCGCTAAAGACTGAGACCCACCGTGGTGACTTATCACACACTAACAGTTATTCATTTATGCAATGAATGGTGAGCACGAAAACCTAACACTTAGGAAATATTCTTTTCCTTGCTTTTCAAATAATGTTGGCGTGATTCTATTTCGCGGTAGCTTTCTATACCTGGGTATCCGTTTAAGATGTCTGGTAATATTGTTGCCAATTTTCGCAAAACCTAGTTTTTTTTTTTTGATTGATTGCGGAGAAAAGTAGGGCAGGAGTCTCTAACTCACTTCAGTAGGTCGCGGTCGCCGTCACAAAATTTAGCACCACAAGGGCTGCGACAGTAAAATATCGTCAGAGAGAGCGAGAGGAGGGGGGTGAACAAAATGTCACCTAACCACACCGTTTGAAAAAAAAAAACACGTTTGCCATGTCCTATAAGTGGTTATTTTTGAAGAAAATGAGAGTTGTTTCGGGTAAACATATCGACACAGATTGACACAATGACTTAAACCTGTACTCTGGTTCAGAAATGGTTTTCTTCCATAGAGATGCTGATGTTTCAACTCGCAATGTCCGTACAAGTTGCCTCACGCACAAAAAAAGCTTGCAATCAGTCCGACTTTGTGGCTTGCCTGAACACAGCCATGTTATTTTACCGGTAGTAAAACTTTATCTTGCTGTGAAGATGCGGGCCGCACTTGCGAGACCCCTCGGCTCAGGGTGTTGCTTTGCAAAGCCTGAGGTCGTGGGTTCAATTCTCAGTCACGGCGATCGCATCCCAATGGCAGTGGAATGCAAGAAATTTTGCGAACTTCGATTCTGCCTGCATTCTAAGGAATAAGTTAAAAGTATTACAATTTATGTGCTGGTATATAATGGTAGTTAATTATTTTTAATTACCTAAGGGTATACAGTATTCCACTGACACCCGCTACAGCGCTCTTCGTAGTCACATAGCCTGTTTTTTTTTTCATTTCGAGCCAAAATTCAGGCAGAATAATTGCTAGAAAAGGCACAGCCGGGTCGATGAAAAGGGAACGCGCGTATACAGAAACATTCGCGCGCACAAGAGAGCAAGAGCGATGGCGCATGCGCACACGAACGCACGTACATCTGGCGTAAGTGCATCGCCCTTTAAAGACCACTCCGCGTCGTTTATATATACCTGTGCCACACCGCGTGAAGTCTCTGCGTTTTATTTGTATTTTTCCTTCAGTGTTTAAAACTCACTTAAAACGTAGCGAACGTCTCCTTCCGCGAAGGCAACTTTCATCGGCCTCAAGCCGAAGGCGCCTCTTAGGGGGAAAAATTGCGAAGAGTAGTGAGGTGACTAGAAAAAACAACACAAAAATCAAACGCAAGGATGCAGAGAAGAGAGCGACAGTGACATACTGACACGCTCCAAGGCATGTAAAAGAGCTAGACATAAAACCACAGGGGCATTTTTCTGTGCTTGCCCGGCCTTTCTGCGGTGTGAGTTGAGGCTCGTTTTCTTCGCATTTCACTCTCGTTTCACATTTGCGTCAGTATGCACACTATCTTCGCCGCCGCCTTCTCGGTAGGCAACACTGCGCTCCCTCCACAGAGTGCTATCGAACGTATGTAAAGTCTTGCTGCGTGCTGTCAACGCGCTCGACTATGGTATGATGATCACGATGCTGACGCTCCTGTAATGGCTGACTATGCATACACGGCATCATTGTTACTATTTTAGTATATTATTTCATTCTTATTGTTGTTGTTGTATCTGTTCAAGCTAGTACTAGAATGGATTCATGTGCGCATGTCGTTTTGTATTTTGGAGCCCCTATTTCTGAGTTTTGCAGTGAAAGTATGCAGGCCTATTCGGGACTACATTAATGAAACCAAACGGTTGACAAATATAATCAACATTACTATTCTAACATGTCTCCATCATTAAATAGATATAAAAAATAAGGGTATTGCTTTATTGTATAACAGTTCCATAGCGGGGCATCAAACCTAACGTGATACAACATTACATAGGTATAAATATTCAGCGTATTGGTCTAATTTAAAAATAAACAACTTTATCTTTATTTCAACAAGTGTATGCAAAAGCACCACAATTTTCAAGGCTATCTATAATCTTTCCGTAATGTAACGTCCGTTATTCGAGATGTTGTAGGCCCGTGCGCTCAGATTTGGGTGCACGTTAAAGAACCCCAGGTGGTCGAGATTTCCGGAGCCCTCCGCTACGGCCTCTCTCATAATCATATGGTGGGTTTGGGACGTTAAACCCCACATATCATTCAAATCAATCAACGTTCATTGTTCTAAATATGCACATCATTATCTAAAAACACTCAATTCTTCGCCCATCCCCCACAATGGGTATGCACCAGGGGCAGTAGGTGAACAAGAACAATGCCCCGAGCACGCACGAGAGAATACTGGAAAACAGGAAAGCACCACAATTTCCAAGGTCGTCGGTAATCGTCATATTGATCTCCATCATTCTAAATCTGAACAATAACTTTCAATACTGGGGGGGACAGCGCAAAAAAAACGGAACGGAGAAAGATTGAACACACGACGCAAGCGCTGTACCAACTATCAGTGCAAGAAACCCTTCTGCAATAATTTTTTTTAAAACCACTCATATCTTGTCCAATCATCCATAGTGGGTATGCGCCACGGACAATATATGTGATCAAGAACAAGAAAGGCAATGAGGGCTGCGAGAATACCCCGAAGTAGAGTGTACTAAAATAAGTTCTAGTACACTCTATACCCGAAGTGATGGAAGACCACCCACGAGGTGCCCGCAGATCTATATGAAATGTTCGATCGCATAGTTTCTGCGCCAATTTCTGCCCCTGGAGTTCGCACAACCGTGTCGTGTGCTAGATGATTCTAGCACACGATTCTAGCACACGTGCTAGATGATTCTACAAACAACCTAGGTTGATGCTAACATCTGCAGCCTCGAGTGAGCGAATGCGGAGTCACAGGAATTTCTGTTACCCATTTCTGAACAACAAATATTTGCGCGTTTTAACGCCTTCCAATACTGACGCCCCCCCCCCTTTTTTTTTTTTGCGTGTCAGAACCACGACATGATCATACGACACACCGTATAGTGGGGGAACTTCGCAATGATTTCGACCACCTGCGGCTCTTCAGCGCAACTAATAATAATAGTAATAATTTTTTTTTGCCAAAGAAAATACATTGACAGGGGAGCTGCAGAAAAAGCTGTCGTAGACAGCTTGACCAAGCCACAGCCCCTAAATACAAGGCAACAGCGAAGGCACTTGAAAACTGAGTTCAAAGCGTACTTAGAACTTCAGGTTACACATCAAAACGCACAAGAAATAAACAGAGTGTTGTCTACACTATCTATACACAGCATCAATTCATCAATTGCTTCCTCAATGAATAGCAATTATAATAATTCTAATAACAAAAATAACACATTTCGAAGACCATCATGTATCAACTAAATTTAAGCATACAACCAGCCGTTGTAATGCAACGGTTATGGCGCTCAGCTGTAGGTAGCAGGTTAGATCCTGGCCTCCGTGGGCACATTTCAATAGAGACATGATCCGTGGACTGCGCGATTTTAAGGAGCATCATCAATCAGAAGGTTGAAATTTCCGCAGCATTCCCTTACGGCCTGCCTCATAATAACATCGTGCTTCTGGCATGTCTAACCCCACATATATCATTATTAAATCTAAGCTCACGGGTGTTCCATGCTTGCCCCCATTTAGCGACCGGCATCGAACCCGAGACCTTACGAGTCAGCAGCGCCAAGCACCGCAATAGTTACACCGCCGTGGCGGACGTTTAGCGCTTACGAATAAATTGAGGCTTGGAAAAACCCGCAGGTGACTTGCCGCAGTGTATATAATTTTGAGGATGTTTAAGAAGAGAAATCTTATAGTCTCTGACTCTGCTGACTAGCCAGTACGTTTTCCGTAATATAGCCATAACGCTATCGCAATTTCGCCTTCCAGTTCGTCTCTCCAGACGCTGCACTTCTACTCGTCGGTAAGCGACACCGCCTCGAGCCGCTATATACGAACGGGAACGTTAACGGGTTTTTTTTTGTGTGTGTGCATTCTTTCAAATCCGCTTGCAGGCGGCCTGCCATCCATCGAACATTTCACGCCACAGAGCAGGTCTCCTTTCACCCTCTCCTAACCGCTTCTCAACGAGTCGTCCTCCGGCCGCAAAACGCGAGGTCGAGTACGGCGAAAAAAGGCGCACGTCAAGAGCGGGAGCGAAACAACCAAGAGAAAACGGACAACAAAGGCACGAGCGATCGAGTTGTATGGTCACATGATTAGACTAACAGCTACGATGTCACGCACACTGCCTGGGCTTACAAGCCGCGAAGAGGAAACGGAGAGATAAATCGGTAGCACACCATACACGGCGCTTGTTAAGCCACCGCGAGGCGACAAATATTCGGGTATACATTGCGGCGCGCGCCGGCGATCGCCGCCAGGCTAGACTGGGCGTCGGCAGCTACACTCGCAAACGGCGGAAGTTCACTGGACGTGAAATGTTCCGAGAAATATGCGTATGTTCACGTTGTCTGGAACGCCAAGTGCATAAAAATGCTCCATCTAGCCTGCAGTTGCCATTGCAACATACGCAGTCACAGTTAGATGCAAGAATGCACCTCCTTCCGGGTGAGTTTATGATTCTCAAATATTTACTCCGACTTAAGTAAACGGAAGTAAAGCGAAATTGCATTTAATTTTCGCCACCAAGTGAGCAGAGGTCATCCACTCCACTGGTATAGTCGCATAGTTCCGTGTAAACGTCCCATAGGAGACCGCGGTTGTTTCACGCCGATTTGTCGCGATTGATGAGGTTGGGGAGTCCTGCAATAATGATTCATTCGTCGCGACAAGTCGGCGAGCAACAACAACCCCGGAACCCAACCGGACGTTTACACAGACTTGTGTGATTAGCAGCATGGTTTCCTAAGATTAACTAGAGGGGACTGTGGCGCTGCGATCGTTCAGCGACCATGGGAATGATGGGTACTATACAAATTTGCCTCGTCTTCTTACTTGCGGCTTCGTTTATTGTTGGTTTCGTTTTGTTTCGAAAAAAAAAAACGAACCCTCATGAACTTCGGGACTCTATTTGAAATGGTAAGCCTAAAAATAATAAGGTGGTAAAGCGCAACAGCTGAACATTTCCCGATTTTTGTTTCGTGACAAAACTGCTCCAAGCCACACGAACACGCACAGAGCCAGCAGTACGAAGATTAGACAAATCCGTGTACTTCACATCATTCGCATGTTCGCTGAAGTGCCGTGCGTTGCAGCTCCCGTAGACACTAGCGCAAGAGTTTCCTCTAGTGTATATTTAGGAAAGTTCATAGCAGTGAACTAGGCGACCTCCGCTCATCTGGTGTCGGGGCACTCTGAGGATGCCACCAGCGTGGGTGGCGATACGTCTGCATAATTTTGTTACGTTGTGGTTTAGTTATGTCACAGTAAATATTTTAGAATCAATCGCTTCTAGATTAGAAGCATTACGCACTAGTAGAGAAGAAATATTGATTGATTGAACAACGGAGAGCTGACCTAGTTCGTACATATTCTTCATAAAAGGATACGGCGGGCAAACCCTTCCTTCTCGTGTCCGTGTTGGTACACCCTGTGTTTTTATAGTCATTGGTTGATTTCATGCATTCATTCATCCAGTCAATTATTCATTCATCTCTATTTGCTACAACAACGTCTCTGATACAAGGGTAAAAAACAAATGCGTTTTGTCTGAGAGTACCCCTGCAGCAGAATGCGCGCGGGCGAAGATCATGTACCAACACACAGAGAGCAGTCTTATACAAAGTGAAGAAGGCGCATAGTCTTACAATCACAAAGAAATAGTCCTAAAATTACAATTACCGAAACGTCGGGAACATATAATTTGCCGCAGAAAGCCAACGAAAGCATGGGCCACGAGAAAAAGGCAGATTAAAACACCGCTGTAGCATCATCATCATTCCGAAGCATCGTGAACCAACTAGCCCAGACATCAACCCTTGTGCGTATGAATTCTGCATACGAAATCTATTATTCTTGAGGACTGGAAAGGTGGCGAGCTTTAACGTTCTTTTTGATAAGAGTTGAGGGACGAACGTTTCCGAGTAATTCGTACATATTTAGTGTATCTGTTGAGGAGACTGAAAATTAAGCCACGGGATCGAATCCATGCAGCTGTGGTCGCATTTCGATGGAAGCGAAAATGTTTGAGGTCCGTGTAATACTTAGAACCCCGGGAGGTCGAAATTTTCGAAGCTTTCTCCAATGGCATCTCTCGTAGTCATGTCGTGGTTTCAGAACGTTAAACTCCAACAATTATATATTAGTAATCAATGAGGCCGAAATACGGGTTGTTTCCTACAGAAGAGGCGCGGCTACTACATGCACGCTGACGCGACATCAAACTAAACCCAGTCACCTCTTTGTAACCATTTAATGGTTATTAAATGTTTCACCACCACCACCAAATAAAACTCATTCGCGATTATCGAGCGCGTAAGAGTCAGCAAGTGTGACCCAAAGGGAAATTTCCGCTCGTTCTGCTTATCACTGCGCCATTCAATACGCTTCCCGAAACGCACTACACTTGAACGTCGAGCACGCTTCGTGGCGTTCGCTGCACCGTTATACATGCACACTTCGCAGGCGCGCAGATATGAGACGAAGCCGCCATCCAACCCTCATCACACGCTTGACGCCTGGCGTGCAAAGGGGTGTAGTACTCATTAGCTTCGGTACGAAAGCATGCGACCGCGAACATTGTTTCGGCGTTACAAAAACCAAAAAAAAGCTCCATTCGTGTTTCACGTGTCACCTTGGGGTGATTAGGAGTGGCGTTGTACGACCACACGACAAAGCCCGGCGACAGTGACAATGCAGACAATGAAGGTGACAGCGTGGACGAAACTATAGAACTGAAAAAAAAAAACGTAATCTCGACCCACTAACCCACGTATCCAGAAACGCTTCTCGACTCGAATTCCATCCTTCACTTGACTGAATTGAGCACTGCGCCGCTGCTCGACAGAAATTGACGCTGCGCTTCTCAAGAATCGCTGCAGAACATTGCCGATATGCAGTGACTTGATCTGCCAAGAGACGGAGCTCCTATCAAATTTTTCAAGTCGAGGAGAGCCCTTGAGTGGAGGAGCGTTTGTGAATACGGGGGTGAGTCGTTTCTCTGGAGGCGGACGACAAGTCTATATAGCGAACGTCATGCCTCGGAGCAACATTTTTCATTCGGAGCAACAACACGAGAGACCTTGGAGCTGAAGCGACGCGCGCGCACTTTTGAAAACTTGCGGGGGAAAAAATTGAGCAACGCGTATACGAAGAAGGTATAGGGCGCGTGCACGCGATAATGATAACGGCTCTTCGGAATCAAGTCCTGCTCAGACGTCCTTCTATGAAGCGTGACAAAAGAAGCCAATCTGTGCCAGTGTATAGCGCTTACGCCGTTCGTGCGCGTGAACGGAATTCGGCGTCGTATAGCGTCGTGAATTTTGTGATAGGAACGCTCTCCAGCACTAAAAGCTTGCACGCACGACCTAAAGTAAGAGAATAAATTGCGCGCGTATTATAGCACCTTCAATTGAAACACGATTCACAACTTTGGAAATGATTAACGCGGTTTAACGTCCCAAAACCACCACATGATTATGAGAGACGCCATAGTGGAGGGCTCCGGAAATTTAGACCACCTGGGGGTTCTTCAACGTGCACCTAAATCTAAGCACAGGGGACCTACAGCATTTTCTCCTCCGGAATTGCGAATCCGGGATTCGATCCCGCGACCTGCGGGTCAGCAGTTGAGTAGCTTAGCCCTTAGAGCAGCGCGGCGGGGCGTTTTCTCTAGTGAGTAACACAGTTAAATGTGTTACTCAAACTTCAAAACCTTCAGACTTCAAACTTCAAACATTGATTTACTAGGCAGACATATACCTCTGCGAATATTTATAACGTCAGGTGATTTATTTAAAAGTGCGTTCAGGTGACAAGCCTGTAACATGAATCAGCTAGCAATAATTAAATAAATTCAGTAACAATTAGCTTCATTTCATTTTTGGTTGTTTATTGATGGAAGGCGCATAACGTGTACGGTGATGTTCGATGATATTGCCATCTGAAGGTAATTATGTACGTCTGAGTCACATATAATTATAAGTTAGGTATCGTTGGCGGTCGAAGTTCCAAAGCCACAATATAGTGATCAATGACGCCATAAAGTGGAGGGCTGTGGAAATATCGAACGTCTATAGGCGTTCTCCGATAGGAAACCAAGTCAAGCCTGAGCGCACGAGGCTCTAGCACTTCACCTCCATCGATATTGAGCTGCCGCGTCTGGGATTCGACCCCGCGAACCGTGACAATCGAACATCAACGCTGTCGGTATATAGCGTCCGCGCACCCTGTGTGTGCCTCGACACCAGTGGCCAGCGCTCAACCGTTCTGACTCGAGCTGCGCCGAACATGCCCAAAAGGCCACCTTCCTGGACTCTGTCTGCGCGAGACGCGGAAGGGGGATACGATCGCGGCCGATAGATGAGATCCCGATCGGGTCTCGATTGCGATCCAAGACATCCCTGCGAAAATCGCATACTCCACTTAATAGAGAGTTTTAGTACTGCGGAATGGTGCTACATACGCATCACGCAAGCGCCTTGCGTTACGTGGCGTCCTTTGCCACTAATCGGCTTTTAGTACGCCGTAGTACCCGCGTACGTAACGAGCGTGAAGCGTGTTGCGTCATCTGGTAGATCAAAATAGAAGTACGTGTTGTTGACAGCCAATGTGAACGAATCCAAGTGTTATAGCCAGATTATGGCCATATTTTAAGCCACAGAGCCCATGGGTGCTTGCCTTCAATGCTGCCATTTTGCAAAACGAAGTCTCGCACTTTCGCGAACTTGTTCGAGAGTGGCGCGATCACCTCATACGTACGCACGCAAGTATCTCATGCGCGCGTACGTAGTGGCTGCGTACGTAACGCGATACGTGCGCGTTGCGGTCTGCGCATGCGCACTACGCAGAACGTGGCATCCTTACGTACGCAATGCCACCACGTACGCAGCGTACGCTATACTAAAACTCTCTAATTTCCCACCGAATAACGATCAACGCGTACCACTGGGGCGAAATTCGCGGCTCTCATCCGCAACGAATGCGATCCTCTCTGCGCCGCGAGGTCAACGCCACGGATGCCACGGCGGCGTCGAGACAAAACAGGCCGGTCCTCGCAGATTTTTTATAGCACACGCGAGCGGGGCAATATGTAGCCGGGGACACTCTACGACAACACGCAAGACCACCACCAGCAACGGCGGCGATCTGTTATGCAAATCGCGCGCTCGGGCGCCCACCGCAACAGGTCTGCAGCCGATCTACGACGCCCGTCAAGCTGTTGCGAAGGAGAGGGAAGGTGGGAGAGGGAAACGCGGCACGTTCCGGTTGTACCGCTTCTGCAAGATCGGATCGGCCGCGTGCCGGCTTTCTCGAGGCGCGCTGTGTATACGGGCCCCGATTCATTTCGCTCTTACTTGGTGTGTCGTTATGCCATACTGATCCGGTGTATCGGAATGCTGTTCACACACACACGCTTCCTACAGAAGCGCCTCCCGCGGCGCGGACGCTTGGAGAGGAGCGGCGGAAAGTAAGGTAGTCGGCAGGTGCGTGCCTTACCGAATCACTTTAAAGGCCGCACTTGCGATAGCGCATTACAAACCCCCATTTTGGACTTCCGGAATATTAAAGACGATAGTCTGAAAGACGATATTCTTTCTTGGGGACCTTCGACGCAGAAATTTTGGTCTGTCTGTCTGTCTGTCTGTACATCTGTCTGCGTGTACATTTGTCTCTTTTTCCAATCTTAACAGCATCGGGTATTTAGAACGGCTGACCCCATCCGCAGCGCCCACTCACCTATGTTGCTCAAGATTCAGCGTTCATACTTGTGCAATTGTCGATTAAAAAGCAATCATTGCGCGTGTCCGGGGCACCATAACAACACGTATATATTCTGCATATATGCGCCTTTTACTAGAAAAGGCATCCATAAGTAATTTAAAGGACCGTAGCGCTTATCACGCTGCGCTGACCATCCAACGCTTGCACGGAAAGGCGATTGTTTCCAACGCTTCGCTAAAACGAGACGGTGGTGCCATCTACCCGTCGCCTTGTGTTCTACACCATATCACCTCTGAGGCGGGCGCGCACACCCGTCTCAGAGCCACGTGCTTTGTTAACTGCCACTGCTTTGTTGCTTTGCTTTGCTAAATAACTGCCAGATAGTGCTCATGTCTCACGTGTGACGTGACTTGATGCGCTCGTTTGCCTCTGCTGCACGCTCGGCACACTCTAACGCAGCGCCTCCAGAATACCATTCACCAATTTTCTTGAACAGAACATCAAATAAATGTTTTGTTTACTCTCTTCACACGCAAGACTATCGTCTTTCGACGGCATTCGCAGACTAAATACAGATACCGGGCCTTTTTTTAATAAATGTGCAGCATTTCTTTACTGGATTATCGGGAAATATAGTTGGGTCGGTATGCTCGCGTTTCGCTTTTACAGCAAAAGTTATGAGATCACTTTTCGGGTCACGCGCAGTTGCATGTTGTCCGCTGCCGCCGCCGCCGGTGTCCGTAACCACATCGCGCGAAATTGCACCAAGAACCTTGCACCAATGACACAGCGGGGCTTGAAAACGGTTCCGCTGGGTTCCAGCTAATATTCTACCCCTGATGCTTGTAACTTGTTGTCGAATTTGCCTTAAGCAGGTATGACGTAGCACCAATAGCACAGTGGGGCTCTAACCCTGGTCCGCTGGGTGCCAGCCCAGTATTCTACCACTGACCTACACCAGTGCACGTGACTTGTTGTCAAACTTGCCATAGGCAGGCTTGATGTCGGGAAAGCAATCACATTAATACGACTTATAAAGCATTTTACACGAGCGAAAGCACAACCATGTCACCGCACAACTGTGGCACAAACCCACTTCAACCATAATTCCTCATCGTCGTCATCCAATGCATGGACAATTGGCACAAAATTCCTTGCAAGTGTTTAGCGGATATCACTCTTCTCGGAAGAATGACAAAAATAGCATAGCGAATGCTGGCCTACTACCCAAAAGTTTATTATTCATTCCCTAGAAGGCACCAAGCTAGTGTGTCTGCATTTGTTACCCAATGAGTGTTTTGAGAAGGCTCTGAAAGGCCGCCCTTCTAGCTTTCGCTGTGACTGTGCTGCTCCTACCGCGCAGGCCTGGCGTTTTTTCCACATGTAATTTGAATCGGTTTACATGTGTTCAAACGCATTACAGCAACTGACCATTTCACCACAAATGTGTATTTACAGTTCCTTCCTCCACAACAGCAACCAAACAAAACCTCCGTTATCGCTTTAATAATGACTGTGCACGTGAAACGGGTTGCGGAGAATATCGAACGCATAGCGAACGCCCGCCGCTTCCGAAGACAGAAACTTCATTTCGTGAAATGAACTGACACAAAAAAATATTCGTATCGTAAAATAGGAATTTCAAGCAACGTTCTTGGTTCATTGTTTATTTAATGAGGGTTGTATCGAGCAAAAGCATATAAAGCTACACAGTGCCAGGTTGCACAATTAAGATTAAAGTTACAATTCAAGTTAAAAAATTTTTAAAAACTCAAACCACTATACAATGTAATAATTGGGTCCTATCCTAAAATTAGACTATATAGTGTGCGAGGGAGCGTCAATGTATGACTGCCAACGGTTCCTGGCTCTCTCGAAATGTATTATAAGACGTTCGTGAAATACGTATACTTAAGACGTGTGCCTCCTTACACGACCCCAGTTCACGTTGCCGTACTAAAAGTTGCCCCCTTATTTGCATCAGTCAGCTCATCAAAACCTCAAATGTGCGATCGCAGATCCTCTCCGCCACTTGACGCATCGCGGAGTGCCAACGCACGCGAGTCCTTTCACCGCCATTCAAATGGAAGGAGAAGAATCGTGCCAGTTCCGGTGAGCGTTTCTTTTTCTACCTTTGTTTTGCCTCAAATGCGCACGCACGTCGACCAAATTGAGACATCCGTCGAACGAAAGACCATTCACACGAGTCTGAATGGGGTGCGCGTCATTGCGAAAGCCAAAAATTCGCTATATCCGCACGTGTGCGTAAACTATATACAAGAGGCTTCGCACCATAGAGATTTTTCACCAACACAGTAAACGACGTTGGACAGAGTTTAACAAAAGCAACAAAAAATCTAGCGAGCTGTCCACGTTCTTCTTCCCGAACAATACGCACTGCGAAAGCTCACCAGATTTCTGTTTATTCATGCATGTTCGTGCATTCATTTCATTCTTTCACACCACCGAACCCTCTCCACTCACTCGAGAACTGAGCGATTTCTTTAGCGATGAAGAAACACGATAGTACGGAACCGAACAACCAAGGCGTGTACAGGGGGGCAATCGGTGCGCCAGCATCGATTTGAAAGCGAGACCCTTCGAAAACTGCGGGGGGCGGTTTCGTTGAATATACTTACGGTTACGTGAGCCGCCTACCATTTTTGGTGTAATGGTAATGTAATGTAATGTAAAAATGGTAGGTGTAACCTTAAGAGACAAGAAGAGAGCAGAGTGGATTAGGGGACAAACGGGAGTTAAGGATATCATAGCTGCAATAAAGAAGAGGAAATGGACATGGGCCGGGCATATAGCGCATAGGCAGGATAACCGCTGGTCATTAAGAGTAACTGACTGGATTCCCAGAGAAGGGAAGCGGGTTAGGGGGAGACAGAAGGTTAGGTGGGCCGATGAGATTAAGAAGTTTGCGGGTGTAAATTGGCAGCAGCAAGCACAGGACCGGGTTAACTGGCGGAACATGGGAGAGGCCTTTGTCCTGCAGTGCACGTAGTCAGGCTGATGATGATGATGATGATGATGACGTGAGCCGCGCGCCGATGCACGGCGTCCTTGGGAACTCGTCTCCGGCAAGGAAAACCGATTCGATCGAGCAAACGAAACGGTGTGCCGAAGATGTTACAAGAGTGAGACGATGCTGCGAAGGCGCGAGCGACCCCACGGAGCGTTCCCACGAACGTTAATTGTGCATAGGCTGCGTAAACAACGCCATATGTGTTGACCTCATTAGTAACGACCCGACGACAGCTAGTCGCTTTATGTTTCAGCGGAGAACGAAACGTCGCGACGAGGACAAGTACCACAGGACAAGCACTCGTGCTATAACAGTCGTTCCTTATATTTTTATGTTCTCGTCGCACTGTTTCGATTCTCCGCTCCAGTGTGTTTACCGACAAATCACCAATTGAGCGCAATCGCTCCGTTGTAAACAAAACAACAGTAAACAAATAGATAAAACTCAAGCATGGCAATTGAGTTATTGAAGAAAGACGATGTTGATGTTGGGAGAGTGTGTTCAACCAGGTGGGAGGCGCTGGTTCGACTCAACCGATCAGGGTCACGTGACACGAGCATGAACGTCACACATGACGTCATACCAACGATGACGATAGTTATAGCGCGAGAACAAAACGACGACACAGAGACAAGAGGGAGACGAAAGACCTTCTTGTTTCTGTGTCGTCGTTTTCTTCTCGCGCTATAACTATCGTCATGCCATACGAACTAGCCCAAGCTGCCACACTTCTACCAACACCGTGAACCTTGAATGAAAGCCGTGGTATTGCATGGCGCTCAATAAGGACCGCTATTTTGCCACTGTTAGTGGTTCGTCCGTGTCAATGGGAGAGCCACTGTGAAAACCACGTTTTCGCTTCATTTCACTTTTCTGGCGTAAGCAAGCGTAAGCACGCTGGTTGAGCTTGCGCAATTCCGCATGGCCCATCGAGGATCACACTGCGCATGCCCGAGGAGCAGTGACGTCACACGGCGCTCAGCTGACGCGCCGATGAAGGCCTGCAAGATCCTGGAGTGACGTGTCAATCGTGGACTGGCGCATGACTATATAGCGCCAGCTCGCTCACTGTTCATCGATTTCATTCATCGATTCTAAAGACTGTTTCTTTAAAATTTTAGAGTGCTCGACCACCAAGAAGGGGGCAGGAGGCTGGCGCAACGGGGAAACTCGGCACCTCCCGTAATGAAAATCAACCCTGCGCGCACTTTTGACGACACATATACATCCACTCTCCGAAACACTAATGCTCATTTTTGTATAGTCAAGAGTCCGACGGAATCCCGTCTGGTCGGGGACAAACATAGTGCAAAATAAGAAAAACGCCGACCAAGGTGAAATACACAAAACTTAAAAAGACGTTTCGGCTTCCCACACGGCAGCCTTGTTCACAGTGAACAAGGCTCCCGTGTGGGAAGCCGTAACGTATTTTTAAGTTTTGTGTATTTCACCTTGGTCGACATTTTTGTTATTTTGCACTCATTTTTTTATATATGAAAAAGTCCGCCACACTATGCCTGAGACGGGTGTGCATTTAAACGCCCCGTTATGTCTTTAAATTACATAACAGCTAACAATGCAATCTAGGCCTTTCGAACCACTCTGCGAGCGTAACTGCGGCACGTAATCGAAACGCTGCTTTAGTAGGTCACAATGGAGCGCGCAATTATGGCATGCGGAGGCCGGGCAGAAGAAGCTGAGGTTAGCAACGAATGAATAATTCACTCCGCACAGAACGAGTTCCACAAGGCGCGGCAGCATCCCAGGGACCTTTTTTTACGGAAGCGGCGTTTAAAATGCCGGTCGGCGCTGCTTTTTTGCGAAGACGTTCACGTTTACTGCTTACAGAGAAAACAAGCCCATGCAAATACGGCCACGATTGTTCTTCTTATCTCCGGGATGCGGATTTTCAATTAACTCAGTCTCGAAGCAGCTTTTTACTTCGCACACGTAACACCGAGACAGCGCTGCATCCTGAGCGTGCGTGGCTGGTCCTTGCACGCGAGTCATCCGACTCAAGGCAGAAGCTGGACAATGGGATTCGTTCAGAAGGTACAATACGCCACGAACATGACTAAAAAAACAGGAGGTAAACGCGTTCCTAATTACAAGCGCTTTCTGTGTGCCTTCTCGACCATCTGCGACAGTCTCTGCAGAGCATAACATCTCTGCGTTGGCTCTACTGAATTCTCAAGTACGACGTTTGTGAGTGCCGCTTGTTCCGCAACGCTCTACCTGAGTCACACAAAGAGAGAGGGGTGAATTGAGACAAAAGGCTAGGGAAGTGCAGTCAGTTAAACAAAAATAAAAACAGAAAAAAATACACAGTACTTAGAGGAGGTGGAAAAAGCAGCCTTTTTTTAAAGCAACACGCATCCGGACAACGTTTCGTTGCGGTAACTCGGAATTCATACGTAGACACGAGAAAAGGCCTAGCACTAAACGAGGAGGGAGAGAGAAGCAAGAAGAAGAGTTCGTGAAGAAGTGTTTCCCTGTGCTGCAGTAGCTCGCGTGCTCACAGCAGTCTAACACAGCACATGCGCACGGCGGAGGAATGCGAGAAGACAGTTGCCACTGATTCTCCTCTTCCCAGAGTCACGCAGTTATGTCGCTCCATCCTTCCGGCAAAGGAAAATAACTGTTTCAAACAAAGCCGCAGCCGCAACGCCCATCTAGGCCTGCGAAAAGCCACTGCGCTTTCTCTCAAATGAATCCAACGGATAGCTAAACCAACGAAGAAAAAAAAAAGTAGGGGAAAGGGGGCATATGGTGTTTTTAACTCTATAGTGTGATTATTATAACATAAATCCAAGTGAACTAAAGTAGACTAAAAAGCGCCCCGCCGCGGTGGTCTAGTGGCTAAGGTACTCGGCTGCTGACCCGCAGGTCGCGGGTTCAAATTTCGGCTGCATTTCCGATGGAGGCGGAAATGTTGTTGGCCCATGTGCTCAGATTTGGGTGCACGTTAAAAAACCCCAGGTGGTCAAAATTTCCGGAGCCCTCCACTACGGCGTCTCTCATAATCATACGGTGGTTTTGGGACGTTAAACCCCACAAATCAGTTCTTCAGTTAATTGGAAGATATTTGTTTTCCCCGTGAAGACGACCATTGTTATGCAATTCGAAATGCATAACCCTGCAGCAAGTCCTCAAGGGAACGGTGCTTGTTCACTGATGGCACAAACGGCGAGATGTCTGCCCATATCGAAACTATGTGACCTGGCGTTTGAAAGCAAGAATGGGCGTAGGCCGAGCAACATCAGTTTGAATAATGAGGACGCACAAAATTTAGAGCAAACCTCGACAGCTGAAGACTCTTCTAAGTGTGAAGTCCCCACCCCTCCCGCACAATAAATTTAAGAGAAAGTTGAGCATGTCGCGCCGCGGAACTTTTATTCGCGCATCTACATATCGCACGACTGCCACGAATTTCGATTTTGTAATCATCAGAACGTTATCGAAGATCACTTTCGATTCACACGTGGACCATCCCGTGAACCGGCATAGTTCGGCGTAGTGCATTAGAGAACAATCTGGTTCACCTGGGCGGTGAAATGGTTACGGTGCTCGGCTACTGAGACGAAAGTCGATGGTTCGATCCCAGCCGCGTCAAGTGCGATCACCGCTTCCGGATAAAAGCCGCGACTACAGATGTCGGTGCACGAAATGCTATAGAGGCCTGCGTACTGTGAGATTTCAGTGCACGTTAAGGAACACCAGATGGTCTAAATTTCCGGAGTAATATACAGTATACGATGTGTCTCATAGTCATATCGGTGGTTTTGGAACGTACAGACCGTATTATTATTATTATTATTATTATTATTATTATTATTATTAGGAGGAGGAGGAGGAGGAGATCAAAGAAGGGTCGCTGCTATCCTTAGCGACCCTAAGAGAAAGTGGACACGGGTGGGTCCCGTGATGTGTGGGGAGAAAGCCGATGGTTTGTTGAAACAACGCAATTGTTACCTAGGAATGGGAGACGCAGTCAGGGCCGGGGCCGAGTCAGGCACCTTGATGAAATCAAGAAGTTCACAGGCTTAAAGTGGATTATAAGATGAATACAAGATGCAAAACACGTAATACAAGATAAATCGGAAATCACCGGCACAGACCTTCATCCAGCAGTCGACGTTGAATAGGCTAATGATGATGAATCGGGCACGCATGCAGTAACTGCTGGAATGCGGCGCTGTCCGCAAAAAAAAAAATGAAGCCCCCCCCCCCCCCCTCTTACCTTCTATCCCTGACTCAAATCACTGTCGCTGTCACAGAGAACCAAGAAAAAAGAAAATCCAACCAACACCACTCGCGGACACCGACGAAACAGCGAAAAGTGCCGTTCCCTTCGTCACGCTAAGGCGTTTTTTGGCAAGTCTTTCAGATACGTTGAATCACTGCTCTTTATGGAACAGTATTTGTTAGTCCTTGGGGTGATAGCATAGTTTTATTGAGTCTTCACCGTGCTGCTTTTGCACTCAGTTTTACAAAGAAGCATTCGCTCAATTAAGACACTCCGATTTGCTGTATCACCGCTCTCCATTAAACCCTCTTTCTTAAGGTGGTATAGTATAGCCTCATTCTTAATGTGGTATAGTGTAGCCTCTTTCTTAAGCTGGTATAGTATAGCCTCTTTCTTAATGTGGTATAGTATAGCCACCGGCTTTCGATTATACAGTATTTCGCGACAGCGGTGTGCGTGACTATGGTAACGCAGACGCCATTCGTTCGGCTAACTGTTGCCTCCTCCCTATTTCGTGGAAGTTGGATGTAGCGATTTTTACCCAAATTCTGCGGCTGTCTACGCTGATAATTTTCCGAGAAGCCCCCAGATTTCTGGGGCATTTACTCGTTTGTTGGGCAAACTGTAGCCTTCTTGTTTAGTTGACCACTGGTAAGCAGCGGGATTTACACAATGTTTGTGGCACGTAGCCGTTCGTGATGTCCACAAGCGCTACGACGGATCGCGTACATAAAAGGTTAGGCTAAAAACAGCATCGCTGTAAAAATTTCTGGTCGATTGCGTGTCAGAAGTGCCAATGTTTCCATGAGATACGTAGTAGTGCGGATTCCACATTATTAGGGAGGTTTCCAATAGGGGTCCTCCAAAGCCCTTTGTGTATGCACTGCTTTTCGTCAAGAGTTTTAGAAAAGGGTCTCCGGTGCTTCGGACACTCACCCTATATTCTATAGGGTCCCTCTATATTCTTGGCCAAAAGCCGTTATATTTGTCTGACGCAAAGCTTTTGGGCCAGGCTTCGGGGCTCCCGCTGAGTTCGAGAAATAGCGTCTCCTACGCAAAACCCAAACCCTGTTTGGGTCTCGCGAATGCTCTGTTTTTTTGGGGCCCCGAAAACGAATACGGCCCCTATTCGACAACTGCCTAAAGTCTGTCCCCCGGGGTTCGTTAACGTAACGCCAATCTAGAACATAGTATAAAACCGGGTGATCTGGTTCATTCTCGCCGTAAAAGCAGCGCAGTACGGACGTGCACACAATGCGGAGAAGTGGACAGGACAAGCGCGCCGTAGCGTAGCCAGGGAGTGGCACACCAAACCATCATTTTCGCCATAGCTTACAAACCACAAAATGACACTTAACCTCATCTGCCTGTCCGGGCGCCACTTCGTACCAAAGTTGTCCCCCCCGCCCCCCCCCCGAAATTTGTCAACGTCAAGCCCACCGGTGCTTCTGTGTTTCAAAAATAGGTATGGCACTAAAAGGACGCGGGCAATGCGAAAACACGATGCGACATATTTTGTCGCTGTCAGCCACGGCGGATAAATGGTTCACTGCTGACCAAAAGATTACGGGATCGGTTCAGAGGCCGCGGCGGTCTTATTTCGATAGAGCCGAAAGAGGTAGAGGCCCGTGCGCCCATTGCGCGATGTCAGTGCACGTCAAAGAACACCAGCAGATGGTCGAAATTTTCGGAGCCCTTCACTACGGCGTCTCTCAAAATCAAATAATGTTTTGGTAACGTAAAAACCCCAAAATTATTTCTATACACTTTAATGTCGTCCTTTTAGCGCCACAGTTATTTTTGTCAACTATAGTGCCAGCTAACTAAGCAAAACACGCGATCAAATGGCACCTCGACCGCATCGGAAAGCGGCCGCCACGACCCGGAATCGAACCCGCACACTTGCTCTTGGTAGCGATACTCATGACACCTCGACGGGTCCCAGAACAGCTTCGTTGCGAAGAAAGTAAGACGGCTGTGTAAAAACCAGTCATCCTTTTTCTTCAAGCGTATGCCTCCGGGAAGCGGACAGGTGTCGGTGACACTTTCTTTTTTCGTGTTGCCAAGATCGCACTAACTTTCTCTCAGACACTTGCGCGTCCCGTCTTCTTACGTTTTTTGCATCCTCCCCTCGCAACGCGGCTTCATCTTCTTCGTTGCGCACGCATCTCGACGCTCATAACGCTAACGCGTCGCGCCATCCTTTCCACCAACGTTTTCCTCTAAAGCTACCCCCCTTCTCGTGATAGAAGTGTTGTAAGAAAAATAAAGGACGACAGAAAGGCATACAAACCCGCCACGTGTTGTACTCAAAAATCACGCTAGAAAGCACATCTTTCTTTTATTTTCCGACAACCTCCTCGTCCCGAGCTTTATAGTCACCCGCTCTGTACCACAGGGAGTGTAGTCAGTCGGCTTCGGACTCGGGATAAGCGTCAGCGAGTCGTCAGAAGCGGACTACGACGAAGCAACCGAGAGCCGACGCCGGGACGAGGATCTCCCGTATTCCAGGCTTTCGGGGCACTCCGCGTACAAGATTTAACCAGGTGTGGAGAGACACGGAGAGAAGGCGAGACAATGTACGAACCAGTGCAGTGTGCAGACAACTAAGCGAGCGTCGAGGAAACGCGGTGCCGACAACGACCGAAGGAAATCGACAAGACATCGTAGGGCCCACTAGAAAGTGTACGATCGACAAGGAAGCCGACGAGCAAGGACGTGTCAGATCGACAGCCGTTTGTCGGCCCGATTGGGTACAGGACGCCGCAGCTATCGACCCACGGGGTCAGCCGCCACTTCTTCGGTTCTTGAGAAGGTAAAGCACTCCACTGGTCCTTCGGAAGAGTGAAGAGGAACCGCGTGATAAGTGTTACACGTCAAACTCGTGTACAGATCAACGCCGGTTTTAACCGAGTGTGTCACGTTCAAACCTTCTCTGTTGCAGCTGTACCACTCCGCCGGTACTTGAAGAGAGGAGGAAAAAGAGTGGAATTCGAGAAGAAGAAGAAGAAAGGAGACGGACGGACTTATACGACAAAACTTGCGCTGCAACCAGCCTCCCCTACCACCCACCAGTGCAGGTCTCCAGAAGGGGCCCAGCCAGCAAGCTAACGGAGAGCGAAGAGCCAAACCGGCTAGCGCAGAACCGAAAGAAAGGGACCGACGACGTTCGGGAGAAGAGAAGTTAACGCTCGCCCCGCTCACTTCTGGCGCGTGGCGGTTCGTTTGCAGCGTCGGCGGAGCCAGTTTAGCGGACGCGCGCCGCCAGCTCTGACCCACTTGGACAGGAGACCGTCAAGAGACGTGTGTGTCCGCCTGTCCTCCGCATCGCACGAGCGCCCCACGGAGAAGAACGGTTTCACTCTCGGCGCCGACGTTTCGGCGAGAATCTTGCTCTCCGACTCGCTTTTTTTAACGGGAGTCTTTTACCCGTTTTCTCCGTCTGCAGCGAGTTTCATCCGGATCTACGGGAGGTTGTGTGCTCCGGCTACGGCTCCGGTGAGTACTTGCTATTGTCGTTATCATCTATTAGTTTGTCTGTGTGAGTTGTCGTTCGGACATGCGTTCAGCCGGGAGCAAGAATGCTAGACGACAACATGTTGACAGTTCCTCTGGCGCAAACTTTGAAAGACGTCGACCGAGGTGAAAACATATTTGAATTGACGTTTCGGCTCCCACGTCGGAGCCTTGTTCAAATGAAGCTATATTACAATATAATACATACAATATGAAGTAAATATGTTTTCACCTTGGTCAACGTTTTCTAAAATTTTGACTAATGTATTATTGCCAGTGGAAAATTTCGTTACTCTTGATTTCAACAATCCCTCATAAGTGTATTTTTCGCTGAGCGCGTTTGGTTTCTTTTGTTCACAGTGCTCGCATGCTTGATGACGATACACGGTTAACATGTACGATTTGCGAGTAATGTTTTTGTCTCTCTCGTTCTCAAATCTACACGGCTATGTGTCACATTTAGGGAAATTAAAAGGTACTTCGTAATAACCTAACATGGAACAACATTTCAGATTTTCTTTGTTAAGCGGCCGTCGAAGCAAGATTGAACACATTGATTACAGCTAGGTTACGTTCATTTATTTTGTTCAGCCACGTATGCTGCGGTAATAGATGTCACCTTACGTGTACATGAACGGTGATGTGACCGAGAGATTTCTTTTCAAACAGCGTTCATAAATCGTTTCCGAAGGCGTTTATCAAGTACATTACGACCATACCAACATCTCTTGTCAATCCGAATATCAAATTATGATGAATGCACCATGCCCACAACTTGCACTTTCTATAGGTTTTACGTAATGGAGTGTAAGCGCCTTCTAGATATCGCTCCCGAGTCTTGTCTGATGAAACATCTTTGAGATGTCGGTGGTGGAAATTTTGCAGCCGGCGGGATTCGCCTGGCATGCACGACGTTCTGAATGCTAAATGCAGTTCAGACAGAGTGAAGATAAAATCACAGCGTCTCATGATGAAACCAGCGCTAAAAAGTACACACACTCAGAGAGGACACAGACGAGCACTTAATGGCAACTGAAAATTTTATTTCGAAGCGAACACTAATATATGCGTAACACGCATGTGCGTCATTCCAAACCTCCTGTTTTTTTAGCGCTAGTTTCATCATGAACCTTTACGAACACGCCCAACTGGCAGTCATCCCAACAGCATATCTATGGAGTGAAAGATGATGAGTGGGACGAAGCATCCATCCATCCGTCCACCCATCCGTCCGTGCATGCGTTCACGCGTACGATCGCGTTCGAGAATGCAGGCGGCGCGCGGGTAACACCGAAGAGACGCAAGCCAAGAAAGCCGAGCGCTAGCGTCTCCAGCGCACCAGACGCTTTGTTTCGCCCATGGCCCACCAACGATTCGCCACATACGGCGACTATTCAGGAGACTGAGAGAGGCACTGCACGTTCGCGCACTGAGGCAAAGCACGCTCAGCAACCAAGCGGAGAGTAGCTGCACTTCGCAGAGTGTCGGCATAGAAACGTCGTCTAGGAAATGAGACGAGAAATGGCCATCCATTTCCTTCTTTTCTCTTTTGTCTCTCCTCTCGTTTACGCCTGACTAGTGACAAGGTTAAATTATAAAGAGCTTCGCCTCTGAAATAAACGAAGGTAGCGGTGTGCATAGCCATCTGTTTTCTCAACTGTACCTAGTATACGTTTCAGCGCTCTGCGTGACCGCACATTGAACTCTCACCTTTCGACGAAAGGCAATCGAATCCTGGAACAGTGCTTCCATTCAGTGCCGTTGACCAAAGCTCCAGATGAATTTGCTTTGCCGCCCTATTTTCCTTAAGACGCAATTAGCTAATTACAACGTTAACACGCACAGGCGCCTCCGCGCTGCGACTACATAAGAATGTGGCCGCACGGCCACGAAAATACCAAACAAGTATTAGAGTTTATACGTGACACTGGACTGTTGCAATTTATCTGGCGATAGGATTCGCAGCACAGCCTCCTTTTAGAGACTGGTGCTGTGATATAGAACTTGTACAACAGACGCCTCCTGACCCTTGAACCCAAGGGTGCCGGAGACAGGCTGCTTCTGATAACCAGACACTAGCATTTTTATCACATCGTCGTACCTTTTTATGCGTTTTATATGTTTCACCATGATCTTATTGCATATACACAACGTGCATTTAGCGAAGCTTTTAAGGCCTCTTCACAGCCACTCTACATAGACCACCAGAAAATCATGCTCAAAATAACTGCTCATTATGTCTTGTATGGCGCTCTTTAGCCAGCACTGGCCCTTCAGCCACTAACCTCCAATAATCAATCAATCGCGGCCAAGAAACGAACTCTCGACATCGCGTTCAGAAGCAGAACCCCGCATCAGCGCAGACAACGTAGCGCGTGAAACTGTACTCTTAGACGAAAACATTCCTTTTTCACCCCGTTCCCGAGAGCACGCGATATGTAAACATCGTTATACGAGGCCGACCTTCCAGTGAGCACAACAGGCGAGAAAGGTTACTGGACTCATCCGTTGCGATAAGCCTAATGCGAAGAGCAAGCGGAAGTGAACGCATCTATTCGAAGTACACCTCGCCACGACGAGGCATCGCGGAGAGACCGTTAGCTCGCGTGGAACGCCACTTCCACAGCTCGCGGCTACTGTGGCATCGTTACACGCGCACTATTACCGGGACCTTGAGGGACCGAACGACCGTCGTGCGTCTTCTTCTTCTTCTTCCTGGTCCGATAGAGGACCGCAGACAGACGACCTCCATGGACACGTACAACACAGTAAGCCACATCTTAATGACCATACGAGAATCGGAGATCTTCCGATCGGGTCGATCGGCCCATTAGAAAAGGAAACTTCAGCGGCGACCTTACACAAAAAGCTAGTTCGCATATTGTTTGTGGGAGGCCGAGATTTGGATGGAACACGTGCGTCTCGTTGTAAATCAGAAGCATGCTTGGGACTTCTAAGGTTCTCAAAAGACCTGTATTCGCGAACGATGCATGATACATGTCATTACAGAGTTCGCGAGGCCATTGGGAAGTCGGTTTTCGTGCTTATTTCTTTCATGTTGCGATGAGGTCTCTAAATCGTTTTGTAACGCCATTAGCAACCCGAATGGACGCTCAGTAGCCGAAACCGAACTGCATGAAACTCCGCTATTTTTTATTTATGAAATTTCTCAATTGACAGTCCGCAGCACACTGTGCGTCAACGTAATTCGCATGGTTTCCTGACTTCTTTTTGTTATGTTCTGGCCAGTCCTTAATATCTGTGCTCTTGCAAATATACACACGGTCGGCAACGAATATAACACCAGAACTGCAATATCAGCGTAAACGAAAGCTTCCCGCTTAGTACATCCGCTAATATCTGTTGTTAACGTTAGTGACTTCAAATATTATGTCATCCCTGTCCATCATTGTTCTTCTTTACGACTGTGCGGTACCAGAGCAATTCACCGCTTCTTCTATTTGTTATTTTTTTCTTCTGTATATACCCCATGGTTCGTACAGACACTCACGAACGACTTACAGAGTATAAGATCCCTTACCAATGGGAATGGCTGACATTATTAAAACTGGATCTTTGTAAGTTCGTGGTAACCGTATTGATGCCAATGTATCCCGTCAAAGTGCAAATCATGCTCGCTATGCAACAACTGGATCACGTGTACTACGCACTACCTATATTGTGCTTAACTGGAGTGGATATGTAGTATGTATACATGTATGCATGTAGATTCATGCCATAAAAGACAGACGGTGGGCTTCTCTTTGTCTATAACTTACGCGCCACGCTTCAACACTGTGTGTAGCATATAACAACGGTACGGCGCTAAACCCACATTGATTGCTTAGACGGGCGGTCGGCTACTCCTTTTCCTTATGTTTCACCTTCGGCATTGCAGCCCCGTGCAACATTGCAGAAATACAGCGGTAAAAGCTAAGTCAAAATCACTCTACTGTTATAGCGCTTCTGGAATTCTACTGTTGTATCGTATCATAGAATTGGCATCGCCATTGCTTCAGCACGGCAGACAAGCGACCCGCAAATTAATTAGAACACTGCACCACACGCCACGCCGACCAGCAATGTGGGCCACCTATGTGCGACTGATAGACCTTGGCGGCGTGGCCGGCAGGCAGTGCACTCGCTTTTTTAAACGTCGCCAGACCTCCCACTTTTCTTCGAGGCCAACAGCAGCGCTGGGTGTCCCCCGCTGATCGAAAAGTGGGCCCTAGCGACGCCACGTTCCACAAATTCCACAGCTCCCTCCCTCACTCCGCTGGGGAACTGGAATAATGGGGGTAAATAAGCAAAACACACGCAATACGTCAAAGCGTAATGCGCGCCACGCGTATATAGGCTCGCGACAGGTCGGCCCAATCAATGGGCGCTGGAAAGTGTCGCCGTTTCGCTTTTCAGCGCGGCCGACGCCCTTCGCCACACCACGGCGACTCGCTTTAAAGGCGCGCGGCCGCCAAAGCAGAGCAATGCACGCGGGCGCCCGCAGTGGCCTGGCATGGCAGTTTATAGATAACTTCATTAAGCAGAGAGCGGTATCTCTAGTGCACTCTTGCTTTTGACTATTTGCTTGTTATTTTTCAATAGTGAGTATTACCATTATGTTGTGTATTGATCGTATATTTATTGTTAATCGAAATCATTCATTATTACTCACAAGTGCGTATACTACTGCTGTATTTTTTTGTAATTACCCCATCCATGTAGCCATAGGAGGTCCCCCTGTCAGTTTCTCTGAAACTTTGGGACCTCCTGCTGTATTAACGCTAACCATGTAACTCAACTGAACTATTTAATAAACTTGACTTGATTCGACGTCGTGTAAGAAACGCATGCGACTCCGCAGGAGGGCTGTATATAACACACCGTGTTACAGTAACGCCGCGTTGCAAACGCGATAAAAACGTGCGCTGCGCCCCGAAGAAAAGCAGGGCGCACGCCGGGACCAGGAGAACAACGAACAGCGCATTTTCCGTTCAGGCTGACAGGCGCTGACATTGATTTCAAGCATTTGATGCGTGTGTGAAAACGTTTTCCCGACGCGGAAACGTCTTTGTCAACCTCGAAACCTCGATGTACTTCCAATCAAATGAAAAAAAAAAACATTCACTTCACATTACATAGACACATCGCAAACACTAGTCAGACTTGTAGCCAAAGGCTACATGGGGGTCCGATAATAAATGCTTATATGAAATCCTATAGCTGCAATAATGATTTACAAGCAGCCGTAGTGATAGTTGCCCAATCGTATAATACCTGCTGAATTCTGGAATTAACACATAGTAAGTGGATCTTGAAAACGCAGTGTGTTGAATCAATGTTAACTTATACGTCTCCTCCCTTTGTCGACGCGGTGTTGTCATCAATTCGTCATTGCGAAACCGCTTACTGCCTCAGGCGTGGCGCAAATGGATGCTTTAATCTGCTCTTGCTCTGAGGGGAACCTCGACGACGGCACGCATTATAAACTGCTTATTCGGCGTTTCTACTTATCCGAAGGAGCTCTAGAGCCCGAAAGCAGCACTGAAGTATACACAATGTGTCGATACAAGTACGCTGTCGCCATTATCATGTCTGTCGTCAGCAGCTCTATACCTGCTGTTACGGCTCGTGCATCGCTGCAAGATCTTAACGTATACAGCTGAACCGCCGGCGGAGCTGAGACGTCAACGACGCAGGACGCCCCGTGGCGCGGCCGGCGTCATTGTTTTTTTCGCGCGGCGAGGAACCACCCAGTCGAAACACCACCGGGACATGGGGCGTTGCAAAGAGCAAGCTACACACTCCGTCGGCAGGGTTTCTTACATTTGTCTTTTGTTGACTGTATATTATTATTATTTTGGCTCACAAATCGCGAATTCACGTCTCGGTTAAGCGTTCCAGAATATCCGACCACCACTGCACACAGCGTGCACACATACAAGCTGCGACTTCATTGCTATAATGCGCGCAGCCTTCACTACCTCAACTATACACCCTTAATTGCCCCGCATACATTTTAACAGCGGAACTGTTAAGCTAGTTTAAGTATGGTCGGCATCGTGCACACAAAACTCGGCGGTTATGCGCCACGAAAAGCGGGTACGTGCCAAGCAGTTCTCGGTATAGCGTAGCCATGCATAGTTTAGCACAGCAAAGGAACAGGAAAGAGGTGTCTCACACCTCTTTCTCGAGTGATATGATGGTGAAAAAAGCAGAGAGAAGAGAGTATTTACTTACATAGCCTCGTATAGTACACTTCATGCACCAAAGCCAGTGGGTATGTACACAGCAGCTCATTTAGCATAGCATATCGTTGCGTAGTACAGCATAGCAAGGGGGTAAAAAAGAAGAGGGAGGTGTGAGGAGAAATCATGTGACGGTGAGACATAAGGGGAGGAGGAAGGCAGAGGGTAAAGCGTGGCACATATCCTGCGCAGTTAGTTTCGCAAGGGTTCGGGAAAGGGAATTAAGCGCGGAAGGAGTAGTGTGAAAGATGGGAGGACGCAAGGCAGGAGACGAAGAATACAGAAAAAAAATATAAAGAAACATATATGAAGCACTCAATCAATAGGTTTGCCAGTTGCGTTTGCCAGGTGGTGGCGCCCATTTGCCAGCTCACGTTTCACAGACGCGGAACTGGCTTTAATTTCTTTCTTTTTTTTATTTCGATAATACCTGTTCTGTACGACGGGGGAGTTTAATGGAACAGCACCACATGCGCCAGGCTTGCTTCAGAAAGCAGGCGTATACACAACCTTGTTCGAGACAGAGACGGAAGGCGCGTTGTAAAAACGCTCGTTTTTTCCGGAGCTCGCTTCTTCGAAGAGAGCAGGCAGCGGCGGCACGATGCCGAGATACCGAGCCCGTTAGCTGTCCCGGTGGCTCCCCGCTGGCGTTGCGCAAGGCCGACCGGATTTGCCCGCAATGCATTCGTGTCCGGCGGCGAAAAATGGATGAAACGGAAAGTCGAAAGTGCGCGCGCCACATGCGGCGTGCCACGCGAGAAAGCAGTTCATTCCTACGTCATTTCTCTCTCTCATTCAAATCGACGAGCCACATATCTTAACAGCATTCGTTTGGAGTTCTTAAAAGCAGCGTCACCACAGCAGCCACATTCTTGGCCGAGGCGAGAATGCTGGCAGCCTGAGTGAACAGATTAAGGTGCGCGTTAATAATAACAGGGATTTTGCGGGCCAAAAACTGCCATTTCATTATGACGGTTATGGGGCACGTTGTAGTGAAGTGCTGCCTGAAATTTTGACCACATTTCGTTCTTTAGCATGCACCGGCATCAGACAGTACACGGGCCTCTATAGCATCTAAACTCCGTTGAAATGTGACCGCCGCGGCCGGAATCAAACTCGCTACATTCAAGTCAGCATCTAAGCTCCGTGACCACTGATCCGCCAATGCCGACGTAGGCGCACGTTATTGAATTTCAATTCAATTTTGTTCACAAGAAAACAACCTGGAGGGACACCTGGGCAAAAAGCTGACGCCACCGCTTGACGAAGGCCCAGGGTCCATTACATGGCAATAGCATGTATACGACACATGTCAACAATTGTTTTTACATGGCACTCACATCGAAAGCATTATACACACAGAGATCAAAATAACTACAGTTGGTAGAAATTCGCGAAGCCCTCCAGTGTGTTCTTAATAATCACATTGTGGTTTTGAGACCTAAGGGCCCACATTCGTTAATATTATTAACTTTATTAGACGGATTACGGGTGAACCGACGACAGCCCCCGAAGAGCTACAGCAAACGCTGCGACAGACTGCCTAAACAAACGAACAGCTCTGCACACGTTATCAGGTGGAGTAAGCAACCGACTGCGCCAGCATTCATTAACGAGAGAACTTTCACTTCGTGATATCGGTCACATACGCACGGATCAAACTGTGTGGCAATCGTGATAGGCACTTTAAGACACTTGCACGTTTTAAATAGGACGTCGCCACTACACTAGTCAACTAAGTCGCTTGGCGAGTGCTTATCGTACTATTTCAATTTTTCCTATCAGCGTCGTCCTATTTTTCACCTGCACGCTAAAAACGTTTTGCGAATATATATATATATTATAGAAACATTTCAGGCGTTCTGCAACTTTGTCTCAGATCTGCTAATAAGTAATGTGCCTCGACTACCAACGTTGCTTCATTTAGAGACCAGCATTGTTAATCTTTACTTGCACTGGATCACACACGATGTACATTCGGCAGATTGCAATGCAAATACCACGCGGTACGCTTTTTAAAAATAAATGCTGTAGTACACGGCGCTACCCTACGTGACAGTTCATTTACATTATGCATCAAGTGCCAAGCAATGCGCATCGCATGCCCTAACTGAGCGACAGTGCATTTCAAGTCCAGCGTCAAGGTCACGTATTACGGGCGACAGCTGGTGCAGAATGGTCATCGCAAACCGCACCGACGTGTCAAAACAGCGCATATATTCGTACGGCACTTGATTTTCCATGTTCCTCGCGCGTAAGCGCGTTGAATTTTCTGTATGGCATCACAAAATTATTATTATTATTATTATTTGTGGGTTTTAACGTCCAAAAATCATGGTATGATTATGCAAAAAGCCATAGCGGAGGGCTCTGACAACTTCGATACCCTATATTATTCGTTGACGTGCACCTGTTATCGAAGTACATGGGCCTCCGCCATCGAAATGGGGGCCGGCGCAGTCGGGATTCGATGTCGGGACCTTTGGGCCGGCAGTGCAGCCCCAGAACCACTAGAAACCACCGTGGCCGGATAGACATCAGAAAACAACTCGCTCCTAAGAGGGCCAGGTTTCGGGTTACGCTGCAGGTTTCTCTCGACCACTATACAGAATAAATGCAAACCGGAAGATACTTCGTGAGCAGGCGCAGTGCGTGTTCGCCGCCAGAGTGCGCTGCGTGCGACAAAAGCGCGCAGCTCTGCGCGAATTCTCACGCCAACGACGACCTAAATAATACACGCAGCTAACGCGCAGTGCGACCGAAGTCGAGCGCTCCGTACAGCGCTGCGTGCCTTACCACGAGCTGACACCGAGCGCGCCCCGTTCGGACAGGGTATACCACTCGTGTGGGTCCCGCGCTGCGACCAATACACCAGTCTGCCCCGAAACTGCCGCTCTTATTTATTACGTCCGCCTATGGCACGCCCGTGACGTTATTAACCCCCGACGCGGCGTCGTACCGGGAACCGAACGCGCTCTGAAAGGGGCTACCTACCCCAGCAAGCTTTCGCCGTCGACCCAGTAAATACAGGGTGTATATGGGAAGGCATGCAAACATGTATGGGCAGACGGACACGGCACGGGAGCTGGGGAACCGCTTCTGACCGGTCGAAATTTCGGCGCATTGACTCGCGTTTGCGCGTGCGAGATAATGCACGCCACCTGTGTTTCTGTACGCCACGCTTTAGTTATTTCTCCTCGTCTGTCTCTCTCTCTCTCTCCTAGCTTACGCGGACGTCAAAGCACCCTTTTTCACACAAACTGAGTTGCGATTTCCGAATGTCCAAGATTCAGATGTCAAAGCACCCCTTTTCGCACAAGCCGAGTTGTGATTGCCACATGTCCAAGCTGCAGATGATATACACGACGACTGCAGACATTATTATTATTATTATTATTATTATTATTATTATTATTATTATTATTATTATTATTATTATCCGTCTATCCCACGCGCCCTGAAAACTACCGCAGCCGAGCAATAAATGAGGCACTAACAGTACGCACTATTATTTCTCCGCCCTCAAGGATTTCTCAACAGCATGTTGTAAATTGCGAGATCTCGCAGTAATGGATGCATCGTTAGCGTACTCACACCAATCGGCCCACGTAACTTCCGGTTCACAGTCTCCAGCACTGCGCAGCACTTCCCTAGGGTTGAAATCACCCTTGTTGGTATTTCAGAAGTTCGTAACCATGGTCTCGTCGTCCGCTGCAGGTAACACAATGCCCCTGCACTTAGTTAAGTTCGAGGCGTCGTTCATGTACACCGAAGATTATTTACTTATTCGCGATGTCGCTGTCGCGCGGACTTCGACAATACATTGCTGACATAGTTTGATTATTATAGTTTCTGGCGTCTCTATAAAGAAACGACGCGGTTCGAAACTGCTAATTACCTTTCACCGCACCCTTTTCACCACCCCGGCACGCCTACCAGGTTTTACAGTGGCCCCGCCGCGGTGGTCTAGTGGCTAGGGTACTCGGCTACTGACCCGCAGGTCGCGTGTTCCAATCCCGGCTGCGGCGGCTGCATTTCCGATGGAGGCGGAAATGTTGTAGGCCCGTGTGCTCAGATTTGGGTGCACGTTAAAGAACCCCAGGTGGTCAAAATTTCCGGAGCCCTCCACTACGGCGTCTCTCATAATCATATGGTGGTTTTGGGACGTTAAACCCCACATATCAATCAGGTTTTACAGTGCTGCACGCATTTACGGAGCGAGACGATTGTATGTCGACGCCCTCCTCCCTATCGTATGTCTACAGTCGCTTCCGACTCTACTCTTTGCTGGAGAATGAAAATGAATTTAGCACGCGTATTTGTTTTGTTGATTGCCAAATATTTCGCCATGTTGTCGACAGCTGTATATCTTTTATCCTCATATCTCCCTCTCTCTCTCTTTTTCTGAGTTGCGTCGGGCGATCTGGGTCGTCGACTGCGCAGTGACCCCGAGACCTCTTCCTCGGGAGGGAGACAGGGGAGAGCGAAATGTAATTGCCGCAGACCACCCTGGCCTTAACCTTTTTCATGTTTTTTTTTTGTCTCGACCCAGTTTACAAGCAACCCAACACAACCTTACCGTATGTACACGCGCAGCCGGTTCTACAGTTTATAGGGTCAGCGTAGATTGGTCGTCGCGAAGTATGTAGTTGCGTTGCGTCAGTTGTTGTGCTGATTACAGTTAGAAAAAGCAACAGATGCTTCGCAGAACTTTTTTTTTTCACTACACCACGCTCTTGTATGTGTACGATTCACATCATAAAGAAGCAGCCTGTGGCGACGACTTGCGGCGCTGCAACGAACCAGAAAATGTGGGAAACTTTCCTGTGTTCTTTGTCGCTAACCCTGTTCTATAGCAATGGATTTCGCGGTAATAATGTAACTGCCAACACCAGCTGCGCCTGTTCGCGCTTTGAGATAGAGCATCGAGAAGCATTTTCTGTACTAATGTTGCTCGCGGCAAAGCTTTTACAGTATTCCGCCTTGCTAGGGAACTTCCTTAAAACAACAAAAAAAAAATCTGTCCCAATCATTACCCATGCACTACGACTTTGTGTCAAGGAAGTCATAATTCAATTATTCGTTCTGAACGAATTATTTTGCTGTCATAAACGCGACTATATTTCAGCGCAAGTATAAGAGCAGAAATTTAATATCTTCGCGCATCGCGAAACTGTAGAAAGATAAAGCCGAACCGACGTAGTGACACAACACAAGAATGTCTACAGAACTACCTGTAGACTGTCGGTAAATCGGTACTATAGCGAATCGTCACAGCAACAGAGCAATCGCGGCGCCACAGTTACCTCTGGTTATTTTAATGCGCAACGTTACTACATTTCTATTCACGGAAACTTTAACTTTCTTCTCCTATTGTACTAACGTCTTAGGTCTTCACCTTACTATAATTTTCGTAAAAACAGAAAAAAAGACGATAGACGGCTCGCGTCCTCACCTCTTCTATACGTGTCTGGGCTGTGTTTGTAGTGGCCTAACAAAAAAAAAGAAAATAAAATTACCCACTTCAAAACAGATGCGCGGACTTCCCTGGACAGCAGTGCAATTACCACGCTTCTCAAACCACACTACCACGTTCTTCTTTCTTTTTTTTTCTTTTTTCGCGTCTTGTGGGTTACGTTAAGAATGCCAGGGGCTATCATTACGGAAAGGAGTAGGCGTACAAAACGTTTTCATGCCTATCAACTATACAGCCGCAAACTCGATGGTCGGAGTATTCGGGTCCGCCTTGCTTCTGCATCGGCAGAACAGGGCCGGAACCAATCGGCACCTGTTTCCGTATTCAGTAGGCTTTACTTCCGGGATCAATCACCCACAGGATCACCCTTACCGCGCGTAATAAGAGTAAGTCTTTTACGTGCGTAAACGTAAGCGTGGTGGTGCGTAAGTCCTGAATGCGACGAAGGAAGGATGTCAGAGCGCCACTGTTAATCACAACTCTGGCCCCGATATCCCCGGGCCCTCCCCACCTTTTTTTTTCTTTGATGAACATTTCTCCATCTATCCATAAACTATCATTTTGCAATATTCGTGCGTGCACTATTTACTATTTTTTGTAGAAACGTTAGAACAGTCGCAGTGATGCACTGGTTATAGTATTAGACTGCTGACCCCAAAGTCGCCGGATCGAATCCCAGCCACGAAGACCTCATTTCGATAGAGACAAAGTGGTAAAGACCCGTGTACTTAGAGTAGCACATTACAGAACCCCAAGTGGTCGAAATTTCCGAGATCCTAGACTACGCCGTCTCGCTCTCCTATAGTGGCTTTGGGATGTAAAATCCCAGCAAATGCAATTATCACATTTTGTTTGATTTTACAGGACGCTTTCAAGAAAAGTTCGCCAGCTTCCGAACAAGGCTCACGCTAGCGTACCAACTTTAAAACCCGCGATCTTCAGAGTTCAGCAGCAACCCGCGATCCAGCATAGAAGCTGAGCACACGAAAGGCCACTCCCGCCTTTGTTTCGACAAAAAGCGTAGACGTCTATAAAGCCCCAGCACGGCGTTCGCAATCGCCGCGAAAACGTGCACACGGCACACGCTCATGTCACCTCATGCATATTAGTGGTGTCGCGCTGCACCGAATTGTTCACCGGCATTGTCACAACGTAACGCTCAAGGTCGCTGCCCTTCGCGCAATTAAGATACACGGCACGTGACATTTATCCCTAATCTGGAGCCGCCGCCGGCGTTTATCAGTGCTTCAAATCACGGTCACGGGAACCGTACGCGGCAAACTCTATACAACGAGCGAAACAATGCGACTGCGCGCTGATGGGAGTTAATTTGTCTCGGGACAAATAAACCACGCCAGCGGGGCCGCAGGACCCCGGCTGAATTGCGTGCAAAGAAGAGCGCACGTTTATAAATGCGCCTTCTACGCTCCCATTACGTGGTTGAGGAGCTTCTAAAGCGAATTCCCAGTCTGTTTTGTCTCTCAACCACATAAGCGCGACGGGATTGCGACTGCGTGATGACACGATGGTTAGTGGAGGCTGTGTACAGAACCTTGAGAGAGATACACATCGCCTTGGGGCGCGAGAATCGGACTGCACATAGCAGCTGGAAAATACGGCACTGTTTCGTACAGCAGGACGCCACGAAGACAAAGGAACTATTACTGCGAGCCTTTATGCAGCGTAAGAAGTTATTCCGACATGTTATGCTGCACTTGTTCCACGACTCAGAGGCTCAATAACGAGTGCTGACATCATCCACGTGTTTTGTGAAGAAATAAGTGAGGAGAAGATAACCCCCGTACAAAACATAATGAAGGCGAGGAATGAACCTCTCTCGCCTTCGAACTCTGAATAGTTTAGGAACCTCTTAATTGAAAGCATTCGGAGTTAAAGCAGCACGGACTTTCGCCCAATGGCAATGCGATTGTTTGGTCAACACTCTACGTTAGTTTTATTTTATATTTTTGGTTTGAAGTATCCGCTTATTAGTTAGACATCGTTTACTCATACACAACAACCAACTTTATACCCTAGGTTGAACTATTCGCTCCAGAATCAACCTCACATGAGATAATGAGTTGCAACGAATTCGCCCAACGTTCAGCGCATCAGAGAACACGCGTACACAGATCGCATCTGGGCTAACGTAACCTCCAGGCCGTACACTTACAGAACAAACTACCTATCCAAACAAACACGCATACCTCGCATTATCTCGTCGTCGACCTACATACATCCGTCGGTTTCGTCAAAACAGGCTTCAAATAAGAGGGGCTACGATTCCACGCCTCCAGACGTAGTGGCGAGTATACCAGAAACAATCGCTCCGTTATCTTAAATTTCTTCGCTGTAACGATACCAGTGAATTCCTTTCACTTAGAAAAACATCCGCTCTTAAGAGCTCATGTTTTGATCAATGTATAACATTATATGCTCTCCCGCTTCGTACTGCCCGTCTAAGTGTCTCTTTTGAGACATTTTCGAGGTGACGTCGCCTTCTTTGACAGCCGCCCACTTAAACTGCAACGAGATTGAAAGATTGAAAGTCGGGCGTGTTGGTATGGATACATGCTCAAGGGGGGGGGGGGGGAAGAACGGCGCTAGAAAGAAGGGTATGCACAACAGCAGAACAAGCAGGAGCGTTTTGTTTTTCCACGCGTTGTTTGTCTATTTTTCATTGTTTTCTTGTGCTCTGTGTACGTAAACACTATTTCTCCTGCAGGGCCGATGTAGAGCCAGTAAAGCAAACGCTCTCAGTAGGTCATCTCTTTTATCAGTGTATAATCAGGCCGACGAAATATCGCATGGCTTTGGACTACGAGAGTCAAGAATGAGAGGGGCATGCGTAAGGAGGCATACAAAGAAACCAGTGCGTCATTACCGGCAGCCACATTTCTAGGCTAATTGGGGACAGGCCGACCTCGTATAGGGTGGGTCGTGCGCGCTCTGTGTGGAGCGCAGTGAGAAACCACGCGCCGCTACGAACCATACTATAGCGAGCAAGCCTGTCACGCCAAAGACGCGGGAGAGGAACTGTCCACCAAGGTTGCTCGTGTCGTGCCCGGTAAACCACCCATTCTCGTGACCGACCCGAGAGGCACCTTCGGTCGGGACAACAATGTTCCCGTAGGGGCAACAATGATCAACTGGCCTCGAAGCAGGCAGGAACGTAGTAAGGGAGAAAGACACGACCAATTATATAACCTCTATCACTGACACATCAATAAGTTCATTGGCCATTCAGGATAACGTCAATTGCACACGAATGATTTATATTGAAGTGTCCCAAAAGTCGCATATTATATATGCTATACACTGGGATAGGCCAGAACGTCTAGAGAAAGGACCCGCCTTGGTGGCCTGACGGCTATGATGCTCCACTACTGGACCGAAGGTCGCGGGTCGAATCCCGCCAGTGGCGGCCGCACGCCAGACGCTAAATGTTCGAGGCTCTGTATATACTTCAATGTTCATACCGGTACCTACACTCTAAAAAATTATCGAGTAAAAAGGGTGTCTTTTTGACCCACAACAATAATCGTCATCAGCCTTGCGTGCGCTTCCTTTCTTGAAAACTCGGCGCTGGCCACTTTCCTATCGAGAATGCAATGCAACCCTGATAATGGACATGTCGATCGTGACCGGAATGTACCGGGCGCGGGGCGATAGCGCAAGGACGGAACGCAATATAGATGACGATTATTGTTGTGGGACAAAAAGACACCCTTTTTACTCGTTCTTTTTTTTTTAGAGTGTACCTATGGAGCAGGTAGATTACAAAGGTAGATTACAAAGAGGGTTCAACTTACGTTGAGGACGACGCAGCGAGCAAGGCAAAGCAAAATGATAGGTGTAACCCGAAAGGACAGGAAGAGAGCGGAGTGTATCGCGGAATAGACGGTTGTTAAGGACATCATAGTCGAAATCAAGAAGAAATTGTCACGGGCAAGACACGTAACGCGAAAGCAAGATAGCCTGTGGTGATTAAGGATCACAGACTGGATTCCAAGAGAAAGAAAGCGCGCGAGGTGGGGGGGGGGGGGGAGACAGAAAGTTAGGTGGGCAGATGAGATTAGGAAGTTTGGTTGTACAAAGGGGCACCAACAAGCACAGGACCGAGTTGACTGCGGAACACGGGAGAGGCCTTTGTCCTGCAGTGGGCGTAGTTAGGCTGATGTTGATGATGATCATGATTAGAAGCACGTTAAAAAAAACCAGATGGTCAAAATTTCAGAAGCCCTCGGCGCCCCTCGTAATCATATCGTGGTTTTGGGACGTAGAACCCCTTCCGTTATCACTCTTGAAAAAAGAGGCAAGAAATAAATACAAGAAATGTAAGGAGGTTAACTACAATGCATCCAGTTTGCTACCCACCGACACATGAGGAAGAAAATAAGGGGTAACAGAGAGGCGGAGAGAGAAAACCATCAGTGCACCTAATTCACAACGCATACACTGTGAAGCGAATCACAGGCAGTCGCTCAATTGTGTTGCCTTTCATAACTAACATATGTTATCATGAGCAGTGCGTCTATAAGAGGTCTTAGAAAGACGACGAAACGTTTGTACAACCACGTCACATATAGTGCAAATCAAACAAGCCGCGAACTTGCTTAGTAAGAATAAAATGACAAGAGTGAACGAGACGAGAAAGGAGCAGCAGGAGTACGGAGCAAGAGTTCCTTGAACGAAGCAGTGATACTCGAATAAATCGCATAAGGAAATAATTATCAATTGTTCAATGCGAAAATGTTGATTGATTGATTGATTGATTGATTGATTGATTGATTCACAACCACGTACGTGCCCCACCGCGGTGGTCTAGTGGCTAAGGTACTCGGCTGCTGACTAGCAGGTCACGGGATCGAATCCCGGCTGCGGCGGCTGCATTTCCGATGGAGGCGGAAATGCTGTAGGTCCGTGTGCTCAGTTGGGTGCACGTTAAAGAATCCCAGGCGGTCGAAATTTCCTGAGCCCTCCACTACGGCGTGTCTCATATGGTGGTTTTGGGACATTAAATCCCACATATCAATCAACCACGACGACGTACGTAGACGGCGACGCGTTGAAATTGACAATCGAACACCTGATTTCCTTTATAACCGGTGCCCAAACTAAAGTGGACGAGCTTTCATACATTCGACATTCGCCTTACCTGTGTCACGCCTACGCCTGGTAGTCCAAGCCACGACACCTCGCTCTGCAAGAGAACAACCCTACCAGTGACTGGCGAAACATGGGAGACGCTGTCCACTGAAGAGTGGACAGCGTCTCCCCCCCCCCCCTCTTGTAGTTCATTGGGCATTGCCGCCCCCCCCCCCTTTTTTTTCGCCATGGCGAAGAAAGCACAAAAGTACACTCGAGCACATCTGCCTTCCGCATACGGTATACGACCGAGTAACGATTGAACGATCCCTGAAAGCTGCCTAAGCAGCTTGCTCGGAGGGTAAGCGTTTGGGCGGTACCAGACAAAGGAAAAAAAAAAGCAACGAAGGAGAGAGAATGTCATATTACGTACGTATACAAAGAAACAGCAAAATCAAACAAAAAAAAACTCTCGAAGGCACTACGTGAGCACAATCAGACGCAATTCGAGTGGGTCGAAGGACAGAGCGATCACACAAAGGGGGCAAACCGAAAAACAAAGCGCCACTTGGCGCTTGCGGTCTAATTATTCCGGAAAAGCCAACGCGGCGTGAAGGCTTGCGGGCAGCCTTTACGCTGCGCAAGCCCCAGTTTGTTTCTATTTCGTTTGCTGGGACGAGGAGAGATTGGGCGTAGGCCCGGGGCGTGCCAGACACAATGCCGAAACGTCACATTCCCATTGCAGGAAAAAGGTGTCGGCTTAGAGTGAGGTAAAGCACTGTCTAACTGGATCCAGCACTACGGCGATGATCGTAAGAAAATTTCTCGTACACGCGCGAAACATTTCCGGTTAAGATGATCATGACAACATACACACTTATGGAACGTTTTTTCGTGAGCAGATTCGACGGTCCACAGATCTGCGCCGATTGCAGTCATCAGATGTTTCCGGCAAGTTCTTGGCGAGTCAGAACAGAACCGCCGCGCATGTAATGCACGGCGGTTACGTGGAATATAGGAAGGTATAGTGGCTGACTGTGGGTACTGCGTTAATCCACCACAATTCACAGGGCAAGGTGGCCGATTGATCCGAATGGGCTGGAATACATTTCGAGCGAAACACGACGGGTATGTCCCAGCTCATTCTGGGACGCATGCTGGAAGGCAACGGCTGAAACGACATGAATACTATACGTGGTGACTATATGTTGTATACGAATGCCGCGCTTACCGAAACTTGCGGAACATTTAAAAACGACAGGAAGGGTAAGACTGGAACTTGCGATGACAAATATCCGTGAACAGGTGTCACGTGTTTGAGCCGCGGCGTTTCGACAAGTGGAACTTATCTTCTCGATTGCTAGAACTTTTCTAGCCTTGTTCTAGCATTTCCTTAAGCCGCGCTTTTAGCGTTTTCTACAGTAGTTCTAGACTTGAAGACAAGTCCCACTTGTCCAAACGGCGGTTCTAGCGCACAACTCTTGTCTACGTATGTTCACACAATATTCGCGCTTTATGTCATTTTGGTGAAGGCGAAACACTACAGGCCAGTGTACTGTTCGAGTTCATGCACGTTAAAAGCTTCGGGACGTTAAACTCTATAAAAACCTGAATTACTAATAAATCCCCCAGAATCCCCATTTATTAAGCACCAGCTTTTATTTTCTATGGTCTTTCGAAATATTTGCCGAAGCGTCTGGGTTGTGTGACCGATAACGTTAATCTCGAGAAAGATTGAGGTCTCTAGACCAACGAAAAGGGTCGAGAGGATTGCGTGCGACATTGCGTGCGACTTCAACGCGGAACAACCGGATTAACGAGATGTCAGACGGATAAGCGTCTCCCGCAGGTATTTAGCCAATAGGGGATCAAGACAAGCCTGTGTACACAAAGACACAGCAGTACTGCTGCGAAAGCAGTGAGGACTGCTATCGGGCTCCTGCTGCGAAGAAAAATCGCGAAGATAACTTGCTTTCGCAACTCGGAATCAAAGGTGGTCAAACACACACACACACACAAAAATAGCTCCCCGGAGCAGCAGTGAATAGGTCACGGGCCGATGGCGCATTGAGCACGTGCGGAATATGTGACTTCTCCAATTGCATCAGTTAAGGGCTATGATGCAGTCTTTCTTAGCTCCGCCGCGGTGGTCTAGTGACTAAGGTACTCGGCTACTGACCCGCAGGTCGCGGGATCAAATGCCGGCTGCGGCGGCTGCATTTCCGATGGAGGCGGAAATGGTGTAGGCCCGTGTGCTCAGATTTGGGTGCACGTTAAGGAACCCCAGGTGGTCGAAATTTCCGGAGCCCTCTACTACGGCATCTCTCATAATCATATGGTAATTTGGAGCATTAAACGCCACATATCAATAATCAATCATTATGCAGTCTTTGCATGTCGATCAATTACGTATGAGCGAATGTAATGTCTAGAAGAGTATGCGGGGAATCGACGTACATACTTCACCTACTTCTTCATTGATCAAGTCTAAAACCACATACGGAGAGAAGCTAGCAGTTGTCAGGTGACAACAAATCAACCAGACTGATGTGGTAGAACTTAGCCTCTACGAAGTCAATCTACAGCTTTATTTATGAACTTTGGTTCAGACGCATTAGTATGGCACATAAGAGCTTTCTTTTGTATTTTTTTTTCCTTCCAAGTAAAAAAACACAAAAAAACGAAGCGCAGCGGCGGCGAAGCTGTGTACGTTTTAAACGTAGCTGCGACAAACGCGCATAATACACTCCGGTATGAGCGGTTGGCAATTGTCCTTTAAAACGTCGAATCCAGTAGCTACTTCAAGAAAGTGGACCGATTCTGCTAGTCAGTCCGTAAAAATTCCGTACACATCCCTAGAGACAGTGTAATTGAGAGAGACTTCCTACTAAGCAATACGTCGCGCACGGTTGCACCTCTGACAAACCGGTGGCATATAGCAAGGGCGAGCGTCTCTAATAATCGTATGGTGGTTTTGGGACGTTAAACCCCACAAATCAAAAACCCTCATATAAATCAATTGGAAGGGCGCAATGTACACAGATTCGACAGAAGTTGTTTTCCGACTCAATGCACTGCACGGGGAGTACCCCATCTTCGAGGGGAAGAAACCGGAAGCAACATCGATAAAAAAAAAGAACAATGAAAATGTCCGAGGACGAGCTGCGTTGAAAAGCCACGCGGAAACGAACACCCAGAGCCTATAGACAGAACAGCGGAGGTCCCGTTTGGCGTAGCCGCAGCAACTCCTTTCTTATGCAACGGGACGAAACGCGAACTCTGACGCAACGGCGAGCCACGAAGGAAGGGGTTGACCGGAAGTGGGGTCGCGGACGAATAGGCAACGCGCCCTTTCGTCGTATACAGGCAAAGTGCGGCCGCGACTAAACGCGGCGTCCGTCCAGTTGCGCGCGTACAGAGTCGTCCTCTGTTCGACGTCTCTTCTCTCAGACACACTTGCTTTGTATACGCTTCCTTCGAGTAATGGACGGTTGTGCGCGGTGCTCTACGCTCGCTTCCGCACCTTTTGTGCTGGAGACTAAGCCTATTTGTTGTCTGGCGGCAAGTCGAACCCCACTGTCTCAAAAAAAAAAATATTTCCGTAATGAACTCTCGAAAGTAAAAAATCTAAAGCCGTACACGCGGCAAACCTGTCTTTGGGCCTCGCACGTTTTCCGTATAATGTATTTCGAGTTCGTGCGTTTAGCAAGGACGCAAACTTGAACACTCGGACGTACGTGAACGAAAGCTTTCAAAGGCGCCGGCGTTCGCGAATAGTGGCAGCGTTAAACAGCAAGGCAGCGTTATCACAGCGCCAAAGCTTTCAGATGCATTGCGACAATTGGACGATCGGCCACTCTCTGTGCAGATGCTACTGGAACACCGTCATCGCCTTTCGTCGGCTCAAAAAGCAGTCAAAGCTGTCTTGTGCTTTTTGAGGACTGCAGGCCTACGTGACCACCTTTAACTTTTGTGTAGTGCCACCGCTGCATACGCGCCAGCCGATTGACTGACAATCCTCCTTTCTTGTTTTTTTTTCTCTCTGTCTTATATTTTCTCCCTCTCATCTTTATGTCCCCTTCCCATTCCCCCAGCGTAGGGTAGCAAACCGGGCATGTGCCTGGTTAACCTCCCTGCCTTCGCTCTTGTTGTTTATCCCCCCTCCCCAAGCACTACGCAAACACTTCAATCATTAGCGCCGGCATTTCATTATCATTAGCGCCAGCAGTGTATACCAAAGGTACACAACTTGGAATAGCATTCGCAATTGTATACGTAATTATTTATTCTATTCAATAAATGAGGTCCACGTCTGTCGCTATTTTACAAACACGAACACCGACTACTGAGAATGCAGCGTCACAAATGCAATTTCTCTGTCACTCACCAACTAGTTTAATCATTACTTCGCAGCAACAACCACTCCTTTCAGAGTTGAGTTGAATGCATATTGAACGGTCCACATAACTGTGCCCATGCGATCACGCTAGGCGCGACACAACGAAGCCATCCGTCTCTTTCTCGCCGACGTCTTCATTATGTTAAAAAGCAAACACGCCTTGCGAAGCGTTTAAAGCGGGTCAAACCATGCGTTTTGTTTACGGACGTGTCAACGGCGAGGTCGAGAATCCGACCTTCTCGCACGGCTTACACCAGCCGCTATATACTCCTCGCAATGAGCGAAAAAGAAATGGTTCTGAGGTCATCTCCGAATCTCCGCGCAGCGCTTCTTCTTCCTCTGCCAACGCCATTCCCAAAGCCGCGCCTTCAGACTCTCCCACGCAAGCCTTCAAACGTGAATGAGACGCAGAGCGGTTCCGGGGGGGGGGGGGGGGCATTTTACAAAGAGAAGACGAAGAAAAAAACATGAAGGTTCGCGCCGTTTGTCCCGTCTATAAAATGCCCTTTACGTAACGCAGCGCCGTGCTCACGTGAAGAAACGGCACAGCCCGCCACGCACATTGCGCGGCGCTCTGCCAAGGTTTTTCTGTCGCGCAGGTAACGTGTTCACCCACGCGCGCCCCATGGCAGACTGTGCTTCGCAAACAGCCGCACACTGCCGAGAACGTTGCGTCCTCCGAAGGAACGAGCAACGTTTTATCCGAGCGAAAAATCCGACGTCCTTTTGTAGCGCGGAGTTGCGTTAGAAATCTGCACAGATTTCTCGGAAAGAATGCTCCCTGTTTGACCATGAAGTTCATTTCGGCCCCGGATGTGAACCCGGGACCAACGCCGTTCCTAGAGAAAAGAGAAATATGATCACGCATGGTTTGATTTGTATGCATGCATGCGGTATACCGATGAGTAAACATACGTGCAATTCAATACGCGACGGGTTCTACATTAGAGAGAGAGAGAGAGAGAGAGAGAGAGAGAGAGAGAGAGAGAGAAGAAAGGCAGGGAGGTTAACCAAGATTGGCTCGGTTGGCTACCCTACACTTCGGGTGGGGGAAAGAGAGAATAATAGAAAGGAAAGAGATAAAAAAGAAGAGTAAGAAAGAGAAGGATGAATAGTCAGCTCGAGACTACACAGCGCGGTCTCACACTGTTCTTTTACAAGCGGTCGTGAAGTCTGGTGGTCTTTAAGAAGTACACTAGAAAGGCGCGCATCCAAATAGCGAGGGGACCTTTCGCCCTACGAAGAGAAAGGGAAGTACCCCTAATGCAGCGTCCGGACAGCTCTACCAGCAAAAAAAAAAACAGGTTGCTTATTCAATGAGCCCGCCGACATTGTTAAGCTGTTCATACGATTAATACGAGAAATGTAAAACCTCTGAAGCACCTCCGTGTGACAGCACTGCTATGCAGTGAAGCCGCCGAATTCTCTAAGCATAACTCCATGTTTATCTGGCTGAAAAAAGTCGAAGTGATGTTGACTCTCGTATTAAAATTCAAAAGCACTAAGTTTCATGTTAAACACCGGCGTAAAGATAGGATGAGGAACAGGTTCCGCAAAAGCCTCGCGTATACTTAGCATTTAATCAAGAGGAAACGACATTTGAAGTCACGCTTTCGCGTTAATGGTTGTTTCCGGGTCTTCCACACGTTTCCATCAATATTAAGCCCCACTGCAGACCAACCAGTGGATATAAATGACCGTAATGCTAATCGTAACATTATGTGCATCTCGTGTGATATCAAATAAGCGTTCACTATACTAGAAAGAACACCGCACTTCCCCGAGTTCTGAGAGTCGAAACAATGACTTCTTACAACCCACGAAGCAGAGACGAGTACATATTCAGATCGACACGCACATCTGTCGTCGCGCACCCAATAACAATAGGAATACACGCGCTGCACGCAATTAATAACCACACCGAAGTCTGCGCATACGATCATGCGCCGCTCCGTGGCGCCTGTCGTGTGCAGGACTCGGGCCGCCAGACGGGGGAGTATAGTAGATTAATGGATGAAATAAAAGTACGGCGGCGGCACGAGACCCGGGAAGACGAGAACGAGTCGCTCTGGAAGGCTGACGGGTTGTCGGGGGCCGGCGCGTGCCTCACGCACGGACGTTTGGGATTATTGAAACGAGGCTACGAAAGAGCCGCACGCTCGGCACGGCGCGCGTTGAGGAAGGAAGAAAGTGAAGCATGCAGCCCGTGCGCCGGAGAAATGCAGTTTCACACACGAGTACCAATAGGTTGGCTTGGCATATGATAACAGATGCTTCGGTAATATGGTAAGGCTCCGTCATGGTACTTAGAAGATAGAAAAAGAACACACAATCAATAAATAAATCAATAAACCAATCAATTGTGAGATGACGTCAGGTACGACGAAACGATTGTGCAACACAGGGGCGCGCGAGCCAAAAAACCGAACACCCCGCGGTGACAGACCACGATGATGATGACTACGACGGTGGTAGTGGTTAGAAGATGAGAAAAGGCACCTAATTTCTGCAACCCGGTCGGGAGCACGGCGCAGTGCCTCGACTACGACGGGTACGTAGCCAGAGGGTTGCCCACCAAAACCGCCCCCCCTCCCCCTAAATTGTTTTCTCCATAGCATAGAGAGCTAAAAATGACCATTTCAAGGGAGTGACCCCCTATACCCCGGAATCAAGGAGGTGCCCTCCCTTAAAAAGTATGTCTGGCTACGGCACTGGAACACGATGATTTTATGCACAAGGAAAGCCTTGTGGCTTCGTGCTACAAATGGGTGGCTGTCTTCTTTCCCTTCTTAACCCTTCCACCACCTTGCGGGTTTCCGCAGAACTCATTTGCACTAGTTGCTATCGGGTTTCCATCGCTATTTTAATTCTTGCGAAATAGCGGGCGGCGTTTACAAGGCACTACATGAAACTCTCGAACGTATACACGAATCCGGCGATATCAGTTCATCTCAGCGTTGTAGCCAAGTAACTTCGCCGCATACGCATCCGCAAGGCTGAAGTAATTTTCGTGGTAAAGAAAGGCGCTTGGCGCATGCTCCGTCTTTATACCCGGCTATGAGCGCGTCGGCCGGTCGGCATCTTGCACCGCCTTTTTTTTTTTTTTGTCCTAATGACCTCAACAAAGAGCAAGGTTGCATACAACTGCGGTACAAGCAGCTATAGGGTTTTCCGAACGTCCAGAAAGAAAACGAATGCGCTTTATACATTACGAAACTTCTTCACCTCACTTCCGGTGTCCCGAAGAAAAGCATGCACCGTTTCTAGACTCCGAAAGAGAAGGAACTGCACGGGCATCCGTCAACCATTGTATACCATGTACCACGCGTTTGCCCGTCACATTCTAAGGTATACCTTAGAATGCTACAGGCATTATGTGAGGTATACCCTCACATATTGTTCCTACTTGGAGCGTGTGAGGTATTTGTAAATAAGTAAATAAATAAATAAATAAATGCAGCAGGCGAACGCGTGCACTCACTAGGCTGAATACAGCTGATTCCTTCGAAGTCATTCCTAGCCCTCTCTTTGAGCGTCGTGAAGGGCTACAGTACATCTGCGCCATGCAAGTGTTCTAAAATAAGTTTGCCTCAATGCACCGGTAAATTCTGAGCGTGCAGTGTTGCTTTATACTAATTTACGGAGCCACCTGTTCATTTTTTTAGCGCAGCATGCCAAAGTAACACGACGAATGCAGTATGTCATGCCCGTACAGACGATCCAGCAAATTCATATTTGAGCCAACACTACCCCACACCACCCATACCACTGTCTTCACCTTTGAAACATCCAACAAGATACACACATCTACTCTTCAAGGAGTTAAGTAAGAACGTTGCATTTAGTCACTTAAACCGCACGCAGTAACCCCGCTGCGGTGGTCTAGTGGCTAAGGTACTCGGCTGCTGACCCGCAGGTCGCGGGTTCGCATGCCGGCTGAGGCGGCTGCATTTCCGATGGAGGCGGAAATGCTGTAGGCCCATGTGCTCAGATTTGGGTGCACGTTAAAGAATTCCGGGTGGTCGAAATTTCCGGAGCACTCCACTACGGCGTCTCTCATAAGTATATGGTGGTTTTGGGACGTTGAACGCCACATATCAATCAATCAATTGCTTTACGAGTATGCCGAACGTTTTCATTTACACGTTTAGAACAATTTGGCTCGTTACGTGTTAAAGTAGGTTCGATTCGGACAACCCGGTGCTCTTCAAAACGCACCCAACGCACGCTTCACGTGTGCTCTCGCCCACGCTAGAATGCGACCGCCAAAGCGAGGATCAAAACAACCTTGTACTCAGCAGCGCAACATTATAATTATATGTTGCGAATAAGCGCATATGACGCGGGTGTAAACAACCGAGCTCCAGTCGATGCCTTCTTCGCAGCTTCCCAAAGCACTGCACCGTTTTACGAAGGCAATTTTCGCCACAAGTCGGCGCCAATGTTCCAGACTACCTTCGCGTATGAAGGCTATACACCTGAGGTGCGCCGTCATGGCGCCTGGGCCACCTTCGGTCGGGTGACTCAATGGCTCTGCACCTGAAGACTCCGCCCCGCTGCGACCTTGCCATGCACAGCCGAGAAGACTTGCGTGACGCAATCCCTGCCTTCCTTCGCGGAGGCGTGGGAGTTTTAAGCACATGCACTTGTTCGCGCGTTGCAAGTTTGTAGATGTTTATCGCAGCAGTTCCTGCAGTCCTTGAACGTTGCAGAGACTACCGATGGATTGTATATAGGCTGCGCTCGGGGCAGGCAAGGACACGCACGAGGTTCCAACGCTGAGATGAAGCTAGGCGGCACGGATGCAGCCGTTATTCTGACGCCTACGCGAGCGACGGCGATTAGCCGCGACACGCGACTGTTTCCGGTATTGCTATTCTGTTCAGATCAGGCTACCAGGCAGCAGCTACTCCTGGTAGGAGAAAAGATGGCTTTTTTGGACACGCGAAACGAGATACACCCGTTATTTTCCACGTCCGTGAGATTTATGAGAGGTACGCTTTTCCGTTAAAAACTTTGTTAACCAACTAATCTTGAATACATTTTAAAGCTTCACGCAGTCACGCAGGTATTTTATACTAGGAGCATATACAGCAATCAAGCCATTGAAACACATTCAGCTTCTAAAAATAAACGAGGTCAAACACATTCTTGGAGACAAACAAGCTTGTCTCCTCGCCTTCCGTTTTCCCGCCCACTGTGTGCGCGCCCAAATGTTACCAGGAATGCCTTCAAACCAACTCGTCCAACTTTCCATTTTATTGCGTTTGGTCAAAAAAGCTGATATAGGAGCCCGCGCCCTTAAAAAAAAAAACAATGACAACAAAGGCAGTCACCCTCAACCAAGTGTGGAAAGTTGTTTTTTTTTTTCGTGTATCCTCCTGGCACTGCTACTCCACATAACGTGTGTAATTTCATTTCACGCACGTTCCCCACATTCGCTAACACGATCCACTAACTCAATTTAAATCATGTTGGGCAATGACTATGGTAGACCACGCATGTATAGAAGGCCATATACCGAACAGAATACATCAGGCACCAACGAAAACACCTTCAAATGGGTAGCTATGTTCAATCGAGCTTTAGCAGCGGCCCCGCCACAGTGGCCTAGTGGCTAAGGTACTCGGCTGCTGACCCGCAGGTCGTGGGATCAAATCCCAGCTGTGGCGGCTGCATTTCCGATGGAGGCGGAAATGTTGTAGGCCCGTGTACTCAGATTTGGGTGCACGTTAAAGAACCCCAGGTGGCCGAAATTTCCGGAGCCCTCCACTACGGCGTCTCTCATAATCAAATAGTGGTTTAGGGACGTTAAACTCCACAAATCAATCATATCAAATCAATCGAGCTTCTGCAATACCACGCCGCACGCAGTGCGAATCACGATGTCTCGCGAAGCAACGTCTATACAAAGGGCGAATAGCACTCCCACGAGCACAACTTCACTGCCAAATAGCGAGACGGATGTGCACGGATACCGGCACGAAGCTTCGTTTCTAAATTCGTCCTTCTAAACAGCGCGAGAGTGACTCAGATAAGCCACACCGGACTCTGGGGAGGTGGTCTCTCGGTCAAGGACGTTCGCATTCGGGATGTCGAGGGCCCACCCACCGATTCCGCGTTGGTCACGCAGGAGGGACTGCTCGTTCATACACGTCGAAGTGCGCCTGCGCACATCGTAGCTCATTCCCAGCCTCATGCTTCGTTGCACTTGTTAGGCTTAAGCGCGTACTCGGTCATCCTGCCGGTGTTCTACTGGCAAACTGCGGAGGCGTTTCGCCAAGAAATACCGCTATATCCTCGCACACGCGCGCGCGTTCAAGAAAGCCTGTATAAAAAAATGAAGAAAAGGAAACGCCAGAGGCCGGTTTGGAGGATACGTGATCGTAATGTCAATGGCGAGACGCACCGAGAGCGTACAGCTGAGTGGCCTAAATTTTATGGGCGTAAAGGTAGAAGGAGAGCGCCGCAAAAGAGAAGGCAGACGACAGTTACACTTGGCATGCAGACGACGAAGCCACCCGGCAGTGTACGTGTGCCGTTTCAGGTTTTCAGGATCTGAGGCTTGCTTGTTACACCGCCACCAGCTCCCCGCTGAAACGCCGACTAATGTCGCTCGCCATTTTTATACCTTCCAGGAAGAAGAAGAAGAGTAAGCGATTCTCGAAACGTTAGTACTCGATGCGGTTGCCTTGGCAAAGACGGCGATCATGTGAGCGGGTGTGACGCAACGAGATGAGCTAGCTTGTATCTGGTCTTATAGCGACAGTTTTATGAATGTGCTTATGTCACAGAGAACCAGTGTTCATCGAAAGTGGCGAAACCAACGTTTCGCATTGAGTCATCCAAGTTGTGAGCTGAATAAAAAGGAAGCAGGCCATAACGGCAAAACAGTATAGTGTGCACAATTTAGAAACGTGCTGAAAAGCGCGCTTCACTGCATAGCAGTCAATGTATGCGGCGTAGCGCGGCTCGATGTTTTCTCGACCCCAAATGTTAGTCGATTCGCAAACGAAGTTCAATGTTTCAAACGAATTTTGGGCTGACGATTCATTGTGTGTACTTGCTTCACAGAGCATATAGAGGCATGTGCGTTTTCCGGACTTGAAAAATTCGCGTATACTTAGTTTTCTTAGGTAAATTGGCGTACTGAAATAATAAACGAAGCTGTGTACTGTAGGCAAGCTGAAAATGTAATTAATAAGGCGAAAAGACAGAAGCCGAATGTCGCAGAGGACGCAATATTCATAACTTAGCCAAAGCAGCAATAGTCCTACAGAAAGCATTTTCTGTGTAGGTCCCGTCCCGCAATTAACTTTCACGAGGAAAAAAAAAAAAAACCTGCCACAACGCTTTACAGAACTACAGGAACGCTCTAAAGCTGTCTTCTGATATGTTGGCCTCAAAAAAGAAACTGATTCATCGGGTTTAAGGGTTAAACAGTCGACATTAACCTCAGTAACAACACGCCCATGAAAAATGCAAAAAAGAGAACAATCATGTACTGCATATTGTCTATCCTCGTATCGTCGCAACAATTAAGAACCTCTATGCTTGCTCAGCACGAAAGGAAAGATTCAGAAGGTGATAAGAGTGTCGTAAAAATGATCACAAACTACCAGCTCCCTCGTTACAATGTGCCTGAATATAAGCCTCCTACCCGATGCACTGCGCCCGACCCTGCGTCATCTTTACTAAGAGAACCGGCACATTCATTTGAAAGTACGTGGACGACGAAAGGAAGGAAATAAAATAGGAGCAAAAGAACGGCAGGGAGGTTAACCAGCCTATAGGCAGCCACTTTGCTATCTAGCTACGTGGACGAAATCGTCATTGTGTGAAGGCGCTGAATGACTCGCGATAATGCATGTTGGGAATACAGACGCGAAGAGAGAGAAAGAGAGATAACACTGCGCTACTAGGGCATCCCTCTGCTCAAAGAGAATTCTCGCCTGATAACTGAGTCGCTTAACTACGCGCTTTTGTTCCTTCAGCGCTGGCAAAGTGCGAGAAGCAAACGAGTATGTTTTTTGTCACTGAAAGAGAGGGGAAAAAATGAAGTCAAAGCGGACGAACAACGTCACAACTCGAATAAAAAACGCATTCTGAAAGTAAAGAAATGATACAACAAGTCCAGAAGCGGGTTGTTCTATAAGTGAAAACTTACAAGCGAAATCACGCTGAAAGCATCGTAAAGAAAACACGTGAAGGCGCTCCGAGCAGCGCCTGCTATTCGAAGAACTGTTCCATCAAACCACACAAACAAGAAAAAAAAACGCATCGGTATTTGACGTCGGGACAGAGGACAATTTCATCGGCAACACCAACGATCCGAAGCTGCCAATGAGAACGTTTTTTTTTTTTTCGGCATGTCAAGGACTTCGAACACCACCAAGATGAGGCAACCTCCCACAGACGATGATTTGACGACTATCACTATTTTCTGGTAAGCTAACGTACATAAACGCATATACAATATTAGCAGAGAGGAAATAAGGAGGGAACAGACGGAAAAGTGACACCAAGAAGGTCGCAACACCTGTCTACTCCTTCGGAAGAAGGGAATAGAAGAATCGAAGAGGAAGAAACAAATAAGTCACAGGAAACACAGACAAACGTAAAGTATGAACGCGCTAAAAGTTCTACATAGAGGAAAACAACTAAATTTTATGAAGTTATCAAGGTACGACGAGCCTGCAGTAGCCTCGAGACGCGCCCCAATTGAGAATCGGACAAGCGTACAGAGCGCCGTACACTGAAGTACGAATACGGCACAGTTAAGAAGGCCTCAGAAGTCTGACCAAACGCGAAAATCGGTCAACGGCGCCAATACGAGTGATGCCAAAAGAATCAACGTCGCACACTGACGTTACCATGTTACGTCACATAACGTGACGTCACATCGTGATGTCATCACATGACAGCATCGATTGGACAAATGTAGCCGGCCACAGATGCGATGCGAAACCAGGTGAGGCTCGGAGAGCCCCTAATGCGTCTCATCCAAAAGGGAAGTGCAGAAAGCTTTCGGTTGCGATTGTGAAGTAGGAGAAAATAGCTTTCGCCTTTCAGTCGTCGTAGACGAACACATAAAGGATCCTGCGAGCTTTCGCTTCAATATAGAGACGTGTGCTGCGTAAAGAATGTACGACGCTCTATGATAAGGTGTTCGAGCAACCACCACACACACAAAAAAAGAGCCCGCCAGACATTCGATCAACGCATAGGCGTGCTTAACTCGTGAGCATGTCCAACGAGAAGATATATATGTACAAGGGGGGGGGGGGGGGCACTTCGTACATGCGCGACGTCCTGATCGGAATTCCTCAAAGCTCGAACAGATTACGTCGTCGTCTCGGGCCCGACCTTCTGTATTCTCCTGGTTGTGCACTCAATCCAGCCACGCGTCTCGATGCACGACCCGGCAGCGCGAGAGAGGCGCCGATTGGGACACCGGTTTCCCTTGAACTTATCTCGGCGCGACCATCTTCTCCTTTGGCGTGCTGACCTCTTCTCCGTCTGCTCGCCTCGCGGCCTCGAGATGTGATATGCGTATAGAGACTTCGACTTGTCGTTGTTTTATAGACGGCCGTAATCGTTGTACAAAAAACGCCCGGCCGACGAACGATGCGTCTCTGAACGTGTGTGTGCGCGCGCATTCTCGCGGACTATTTTCGCAACATCCCCTCTATACAGTGCGCACCAAAACGCGCTATTTGAAGCTGCTACACAGCAGTAGGCCACGTCGACCGAAGTCAGGGATCACTATAAGAGAGTTTTAGTACTGCGGAATGGTGCTACGTACGCAACACGCAAGCGCCTTGCGTTACGTGGCGTCGTTTGCCACTAATCGGCTTTTAGTACGCCGTAGTACCCGCGTACGTATCGAGCGTGAAGCGTGTTGCGCCATCTGGTGGATCAAAATAGAAGCACGTGTTGTTGACAGCCAATGTGAGCCAATTCAAGTGATATGGCCATTATTTAAGCCACAGAGCCGGTCGGTGCTTGCTTTTGATGCCGCCATTTTGCAAAACGAAGTCTCGCGCTGTCGCGAACTTGTTCGAGAGCGGCGCGATCACCTCATACGTACGCACGCACGCATCTCATGCGTGCGTACGTAGCGGCTGCGTACGTAATGCGATACGCGCGCGTTGCGGTCTACGCATGCGCACTATGCAGAACGTGGCGTCCTTACGTACGCAACGCCGCCACGTACGCAGCGTACGCAGTACTAAAACTCTCTATTTTGATTTCGGAGGTAGTAGCCGTGTGGTGTGGTGTAGCACTGAAAACGCCACTTTTATCGAAACCTTAACTTACTCGCATCCCGGTATGACGAACAAAAATGTAGACAGCGAAGGGGGGGGGGGGGGCACGCCATTTTGTCCTCTTTATTACAAGATTACCGGGCTGGCAGACAGAAGTAGGATATGCAATCTGGCAGATAACAATACGGCGGCTGTTTGGTTATGAAGCTGTATAGGTTTTGGCAAGAATGAATTTTCGCCAGAAGCCACAGATTACCAAACCTTCAAAGGACGAGGAATAATTACAGATTCAGTAGGGCGACCACAGCAGCTCTGTGGACGCTCTTCTCTGCACTTTGACTTAGTATGGAGGGGAAGGGCACTTCGATGAGCGTTCGCCTCCCCTGATGTGGGGAACGCTTTGCACGCTTATGCCCTACTATACCATCCCAAGGAGGTGAATCGCGCAGAAGAACGCTTCCGATCGGCAAAACGTGCGGTAATCTATAGGGGTCCATATAAGCTCGCGCACTGAAAGCATCGCGCTCACAAGCGCCACCAGCCAACACCACCTAGACTAATGCACCAGCTCGGAATACGGTATATGGCTTCCGTTCAACGGCATTAAACCTCCGCATTCTCGCAGCACCTCGAGCCAATCGGTGTGAGGTTAAGCGGAGGCTTTTAGCCTCTTCACACGCACGCACGCACGCAGGCACTGCAAATGGGGGAAGTAATACGAGAGGTCAAGAAGGGGGCCCCAAAACTGTGCTCTTCCCATGTTTGCCTCCCGCTGTGCGCGACTGCTTCTTCCTTTAGGCCTATTAATTCATTGAGCCGTCGTGCGCAGAGAGTTTACTTCCTCGCGAATATCTTGCCCGGCAGCCGAGTTTTTTCTTGCGCACACTTCCCCGCTGGCAACCAACTCTTCAAGCTTACTTTTTTTACCTTTTCTTTCATTTCTTTCTTTCCTTCTTTCTTTCTTTCTTTTTCTGTCTTGTCAACCTTCCAGTGTGCCACATGCGGCAAAGGTAAACGTGCGGAAGTAATAAGAGCGAAGAAAAAGAGAAACGCAAAACCGGAAGTGCTGAACTGTTTATGGCTCTAAGCCCCAATAGTTTGTTTACGTGTTCATTTGTCGAGGCACCTTGCTCTATCCCATGCTGCATGAAGATTGACTTAGTAGGCGACTTAGTCCAAGAAGAAAACAAAAACGTTCACCCAGGCCACTGCATACCATACCTGGCCTGATAGTCTGCTGAATTCATTTCGTTGTGGCTGTCAAGGAAACGAACGAAAATTCATATTCTTTAGTACATTGTTTCCCTGCTGTTCCAAGGCTGATATCACGCCCGACTTGAGAAATAATTCATGTTGCCTTTCCCGTCTACGGCATGCGACCTGCAAAAGCCAATTGCAGGAGGGACCGTTAAGACAAGAGCATTCCAAAATCATTTGACCGTTCTCTTGTGACCAGCGTTTACAGTCACCCAACTATGGCATACACGAAATGTGTTCGTGAATGTGGGCGGCGAACGTATAGTTGTCAGATTAGTTGAATCGTAAGAAGTTAGAGTGCGTTACCGCGCAATATCTATCGTCAAGCTAAAGACATCCCCATATCCGTCACACCTCACGGGCAATGATTTCCTATGCAATCGCAAACGTGTGCTACGTACACTACTCGAGCCAGCCGCTTTCATTCGCACGATAGTGTAGTCGTCGGAACAAGGTGTCACTGTTATCGGTCAACGAGAGTCGTAGTTAAGATTTGTAGGTCCACTCGTAACCGCACCATGTCAGTTTTGTAAAGTCCCGGCCCCAGTGAGCCTAACGGCAGTTCACTGGACAGTATTGCTACAGAAGATAACACTACACTCAAACATTTGTCAGGTTCGTGCGCTGTGGCAAAGCGAAAAATGTAGCCGGCAACGACAATACCGCTTTTACAGGCAGTTCTCGACAGCATTACAGACTCGCTCCTTACCTGAAGCGACAACGCGACTCGGTCATGACCAGCCCGACGGCATGCAGTTACCATCAGATCTGGTTGGCGATCGAACGTTCCTCGCGTCTTTTGCAACTGGCACTGAGAAGAACAGATAAGGCGTCTTCGTCGTCGCCGTGACGACACGCGATGGCGTTTAATCGGGACGGCCACACACGCAGACGAAGCCATCCCGAGAGCGTCCCGCAATCTGTGCCCACTAAAGTCTTTTAACTGCGCGCATCAGTGCGGTAATACCTCGGCGGGACCGCACGTGCGACAAAGCGCGAAAGCGGTCGCGTCGTCGTGTACCTTATCGCGTTATCCCTTCTCCAACTTCACACTCCTCCTAGGACAACAAGTATACCTACTCTCCCGCAAGGAGTCCACTGGCAAGGCGACTCTTTTTTTTTTTTCCCTTTCGCAACCGCGACATACAAAGACTAACGAGGCAGATAAAGGAAACCTTAGGTAACTGCAGGGGCAAAGCCTGCTCGGGGAAGAAGGCCTTGCGGGCCGCATAGCCACGACGTTCGCGTGCCCCGACCGTGCAGTGGGCCCGCTATCAACGAATCAGCGCTTGCATAAGCCGCTGCTGCTTCCCCGCGGCGGCGTTGAATGACGACTGCATCCGCTCAGCGCGCACAGCCGCCCACAAGAAGAACCCCGGCAAACGACGGCTGTGTGACCTGTATAGCACGAGAGAAACCGTTGCATACCTACTACAAGAACCCCTCCCTCCACCCCCTTCCTCGTCCTCCCTTCAGTCTTACTCGCAGCGGGCACGTGCGAAAACGCCCGCCGCTAGCTGCCAAGGCGTCTGATGCAGTCTGACCCCGTACGCCCACCTTTAGTGCAACGCGCTACACACAGCCCCCTCCACACCTTGGGGTCAGCCCGGGGGCTCTGGGTCAGGCGCCCGGCGAGTGAGAGTACGCGAGCGGCTAGACACTGCCCCCACGCGAGGCGACGACGGCGAGGTGCGTGCATACCGAGTTGACTCGACTCTGCTCGTAAAGAGGGCCACCCTCGAAACATGCTGCCATTGTCCTCCCGCGCTCTGCACTAGATGCCATTGCGGAGTGCGCGGCGGGGCAAGGTTGACGCGTCTCCGACGGTGCTCTATGTAACGCGAAAATGAAAGATTGATTACGATAGAGACGAACAATGATTGTCAGTTGGTTTCCGTGCGAATGAAATGACTAGCTATCCGATGGTTTGACGATCATTCTTCGGCCGCAACGGGCCAAATGACCAGCCGAACTAACGGCTGGAGAAACAAAGTATAACCAAAGATTAGCGTTCGCGGGGCTCGATAATAAACGACGTCGATCTACGCGGCGCTCTGGTTTTCGTTCGAAGCACGTTGTTAAGTGTAAGGAGAACAATGCGCCATTGTAACTGCTCACGCGAAACTCATTGCTTCTTCCTTCTACCCCCCACAGGAGTCAAAGTCCAGGACCTGCTGACGTGTAGGCAGGCTAGGAAACATGGCTACCTCAAAACTGGTCACGGGTGAGTGAAGTTCGTGGCTTGAACCCCGTCTAATGATGACGTGCCACACACTAACACGTTAGCATAAGCACACACAGTTTCTCCTCAGCCTTTGTCATTCGCGATGTCCGTTACAATAAGCAGTCGTACCCCAGCTAACCCCCCCCCCCCCCCTCCTCCGTTACCAAGAAATTCTGCACTCGGGATTGCAAGGGAAGCGTCATTAGAAAAAAAAAAACGTAATTTCGAACACCACTCGACCTACCTAAACATCTTTAAATGTGAACTTGTCAGCTACTCGGTTCCAGATTTTGTAGGAAGCAGAGCGAAAGACCAGGGCACGAGTAAACAAGTTAATTTTAAGATCGCGATTTGTCGAACATGTGCGTTATTTTGCATCGTTTTTAAGAAAAAAAAACGGCAGCACAAATTCCACTTGTGTTTATTCAAAATTATCAGATTTTATTAAAAACATAAAGGAATTATGCATAGTGACGTGGAATGTGATGGTGGAGGTCTTTCGATTAATTTCGACGACCTGGTGTTTTACAACCATACATAAAGAACACCGTGCACGTTGAAGGTTCTCACGCCCCAAAAATCCGGCTGCCGCAGCCAAGTGTCGCGCCCAAGACCTCACGTTTAGCAGCTTAACACCAGCGAAACACCGCGCCGGTTGTGGCTACACTGTCTAATGAAAGTAATAACAAATTAACTCAGATCACGACAGCCAAGCGATTCAGAGAACTATCGCCCTCAGCTTGTAGGTGTTCGGTAGCATAATTTTTCTCATCAAGGCTCTAGGACCATAATTGAAACGAGGCGCAAATAGCACGGTTTCTGGTTCAGAGCAAACGAAACAAACTGCATGCAGCAACGCCACAACTTCTCCCCGGTGACCTCATTAACTGGGAGGACCTGACTCATGCATGCATTGGAAAAAAAAAAAAGCGGCGCGACATTTGCACGCGCCCACGTCGTAGACACCGTCCCCCATTCCAACAGCGTGATGCACTGAGTAGTTGAGCAGTTGTAATTTCAGGGAGGAGGAGGTGGTACGTGCACGACTAACTTCTCGAGACCTCATTCGACAGCTCTTGCGAAGCAACCACCACAGTAGTGGCCAGAGCTATGTGCTGTTGACCGCTATGTCATGGATTCGATTACAGGTTGTGACGTCCGCATTTTTCGACAAGTGAGAATAGAACGTCCTAGTTTAGGAATCTATCGGGAGTTCCTGCGGCTCGCTGATGGCGTACCTATTTGCCACATAGCAAATACTCTTGGCAAGGCTTAATCGTCATGTTTAATTGTGTTATTATAATCTGTCAAGCAACTAAATGTCAAGCAAGTGAATATCATATGTATCAGAAATACGACAGGTCACACTTGGGGAAAAAGGTAAAAACTATGTGTTACTAGCAACCAGATATTAAAGTTCATATCCGTAATGATATAAAAGGCAGTGCTACAACGAATACAAGAGGGCGAGAAGAAGACAGGACACGCACTGCCCTAAGTGTAACTCCAGTTGTGGCAAAGAAGGGTGTTGTAGCCTTGTACTCCAGTTGCGAGTACAGCGCATTTCCTGTCTTCTTCTAATCCTATTGTATTCGTTCTATTTTAGCCTTTTACATCATCGTGCGTCTGAACCGGCTTGCCCGCCTCTTCGTTATTCTACCACAACGTCTCTAAATATAGAAGTTTGCACAGATACTGTGTTCTTTTTTGTTACAGGGCTGCTGGCCTTGGCTGCCCTGATGCCTTTGGTCACTTCAGACTTTGTTCATGATCGGGTAAGAACGCACTCCTTCCTTGTTGCGGACAAAATCCTCATACAATATTTAACGTGTCTCACAGGCACCTTTCAAAACTTCGCTTGATCTACTTAATCAAGACTGTCTTGTTGGCCATCTGTCGTGTGCACAAAGAACAGACTGATGACGAAGATAAAGAATGTATGACGTTAGCCTCTAATTGTAATAGGCTGGTTAGTGATAGCTAGCGCTGGAAAGCAAAGCCTAAGAGTGGTCTACGCTAACCAACAATAACCATTGCTGGTATTATCCATGTAGATACGGCAGGCATCATACAGTAGGCTTCTGACCAACATACGAAAATTTTTATGCATATTTTGCCTGATTGTTCTATAATACAGTCGCATTTATACTCTTCTATAAATCGCTATAAGTGTGTCACCACCGTATTATCCCGAAAAGTCATTTTTTCCGGAAAGTGATCCGAACAGTTCATGTGTCCACTTTTCCTAAAAATCTTCGCCCTTTTCCGAAAATCTTATCCATTATGCATTCGCTATAGATGACTCTTAAACATGCGACCACTTTGGTGAAACTACACTTTGCAAATGATTACTATAAGCCAGAAATGGTTCGCGAGACGCAGCACTTTGCGTTTTGACAACCGCTCTGCCATTAGCGAGTCGCCCGGCAGCCAGCTGACGCTTCCTTGACGCCAACATCGTCTTGTGACGCGCGGACGGGAGCAGGAGAGAGTATTCGCTCTGTTACCTTCGACACGCCTCGCTAGCTATGCCGCTTCTTTCCTCCCGGCTACCTTGTGCTTCTTTACTGCTTTGCAAGTCGGATGTTCCAATAAACTAGGACGCGGGGACGATACGCGGACATTTTCTTCGTCGCGACCCTTTCGCCCTGACCCGCTCTGTAGGGTTCAAAAGTCCACGCACCGCGTCTTCGTCGTAACGCTTTCGACGCCTCCCGATGTCGTTGGTAGACGGATTATCATTCCATCAAATTACGATCATATACATTAGATGAGTGAATACTTCAATGTCTTTCGTTTCTATTGTAGGTGCGTTTTGGCACCCGCAGGTACAAAGCTAGGAGAGAAAGGAATCAAGAGACAGGCGGCAAGGGAACACTGTTCCAAAGCTAGGAGTAGAAAACCAGATACGTGTAAACACAACACATGCCGGCTGCAATGGTCTAGTAGTTATGAGTCTCGACAGCTGACCACGGTCGCGCGATTTAATCACGACCGCGGAGGCCGCATTTCGATGAAGGAGTAATATTTGAGGCCCGTGAGCTTAGATTCGGGTGCCCGCTATAGAAAATCCCGGGCAGTTGAAATTTTCGGAGTCTTCCACTACAGCGTCTCTCATAGTCATATCGTGGTTTTGGGACGTAGAGCCCTAACAGTTATGTATTACAGCGAAAGCTGTTATGAGATCCCACCAAAGGTCGCGTGCGCCGCCGTCGTTGTTCGCCGCCGCCGCCGGTGTCCGTAACCACTATTGCGCGAAATACACCATGGACACAACCGAGATTCGAACCCGGGTCTCCTGCGCGCTAGCCCAGTATTGTACCACAGAACCACGCCAGTGGCTGAAACTCCGTCGCAAACTGGTCTAAGGCAGGCTTGATGTCGGGAAAGGAATCGCGTTAATGAGTAAGCGTTTTAGGACTGCAAAAGAACAACCAGCCATCTCACAATGCGAATTGCGCAACGACTGAGTCGTCGAATGCTCCGACCCATAACAAAGCTTCGGGCGTAATTCTTCATGTTCGTCAGCCGCAGCATCAAAAAAATTGCCCAAACTTCTTTGCAAGTATGCAGCGGGTACCGCACTTCTGAGAAGAGTGACGGCCGAAGGCACAGTAAATGCCTCCTTAATACACAATAAATGATGAATTATGGCGTAGTGGGTACCATGTAAGTGTGCCTGTAGCATAACCCAAAGAAAAGGCTCTGATAGGCCACTCTTCCTGTTTTCGCTCTGACAGTGCTGCGCGTTGCGCCCAGGCCTGGCAGTTTTGTATAGTTATTCCAACAGCTCATTATTCATAAAGTCCGCAGAACCGCAGGTGGGAGGTCCCGCCTGCGGTTCTTACCTTGGGACCTCCCAGTGAATCTGTACCCATAAACTTTTTTCATGTTCGCACTTGATGAATAAAGATGATAAAGAAAAGGCAAAAAAAAAAGTAGTTCTGCTCACGCATTCAGGAAAGAAAGTGCAGTTTCTAGACTGAATATGACTAACACGCCGAAAGAGATTTCAAATCCGAATTTTGTTTACAGAAGAAAGACCACGAGAGTATTCAGAACATACATGGCTAATGTCGCTAACGCGAACGTGCGTGGACGGGACCAGACTCCGCGCGTGCTACGAAACACGTTTTGAACAGTTCTCAATTACTCCTATTTCACTGATGATATACAGAAAGCGCCACAAGTCGCCAAACGGCATTTGTGTCATAATGAACGCCGTGATTGCCGAAACACAAATAGGCTCAGCGGCTCCCGCGTTTTTCACATTTTTTCATCACACCCAGCCTCCCAGACGAAAAGCGTAGCCATTTCAATAAGCGATTAGGAGACGCTCAGCGGCGTAACCGCAGTCGAGAATTGAGAGAATAGCGCTGAAACAACCCGGCACGTGTCGACAATATAATCATGCACCCGAGGCGCCACTGGTGGCGGTATAGTGCACAGCAAAGCCCGGGAACTTCGATTGCGTGCAGGAAGTGCCCTACTTTTAACAGCGCACCTGTGTAAGCCAACTAACTGAGCGTGAGGTGTAATTCGTGCACTGGAAATGCTTGCCCATAGACGAGATCACCCTCGGAACTCATGCGCTGGTGTGACGTCACGCCCAGACTCCCTTCGTTCTCTTCTCCAATCTGCTTCGCCTCCGGGACGCGCGCACCAATTACTTCGGCTCGAGATAGAATGTCTGATGGTCGAGACGACGAGCACAGAAAGAAGGAAAGAAAGGGGGAAATTTGATAAGAACGAAATCTCTTCGCGAGGCGAGATTCGAACCCGCATAACCGCATATACGCTAGCAGAGCATACCCTAGTATGACATATTATAGTGCACGGTATAGTAAGGAACGGGGAAGGAAAAGTGAGGAAGCCAGATGTGAGAGAGAGAGAAAGGAAGAAAGTGGGGGACAACGGCTACCACTAAAGAGATGAAAATAGAAATAAATAGACAACGAGACAATTAGATACAAATAAACAGGCAAAAGGACAAACGGGAGTCTCACGACACTACGATAAGAGTCAGCATAGACATGTATAGTATAGCTATTTTACGAAGGGTTTGCAGTGCCGTCATGTTGGGCTGCTAACCTTTGTGTTTTGCATCTTTAACAACTCAACGAACAGTGTTATAATAGACGCATACATGTGAAAACCGTTGAGCTAGTGCCTATACGATGTTTTATGGCCTTACCGATTCACATCGCAATTTATAAAAACAAGAAAACATCAACTTAGCAGCCAAAGGTGGCGGCGCCAACGTGTCTTAAGTAAGATAGTCCATAGCAAGGCGTGGGAAGAAAAAAGGCGAGGGGGTAAAACCCTGGCCAAACTAGGACCAGGTATCCAGCAGCTCTGCTGCGATTCAGCTTTGTGCGAATCAGTGCAACCTGCGCTTTTCTTTTTTTTTTCCCTAAGACTGTAGCGATCGTGAAATGAGCGAAGAAAAAAAAATACCGCCAGGCCTGCGCGGAACGCGCAGCACAGTCACAGCGAAAGCTGGAAGATCGGCCTTTCGGAGCCTTCTTAAAAGAATCTATGGGTAACTGCTACATGCCAACTTGCGGGGCACCCACTATGCCCTTAATCATAATTTTTTTTGTGTAGTATATAGGGAGGCGATCACTATGCCATCCTTTGTCATCTTCGGAGAAGTGTGGTACCCGCTACACACTCGCAAGGAATTTTGTGAAGTTTTTCTCATGATGTGGCTTACGACGATGAAGAGTTACGCCTGAAGCGTTTGTAATGGATTGCAGAATTCGACGACCCACACGTTACGCGATTCGGATTGTGTGCCACCTGGCTGTTTTTTTTTTTGCTGTTTTAAAACGCTTTATTACTCGTATTGATGGGATTATTTCCTCGACATTACGCGCGCCTAAGGCCACTTTGCAGCGGATTTTCAAGCCCCAGCACGGCTCTGTGATGAAATGCTGGGCTGGCACGCAGAAGACCCGCGTTTGAGTCCCATTGTGTCTTGGATGTTTTCTATTCACTTTTTTTTATTCTGCGTGATAGTGGTAACGGACACCGGCGGCGGCGGACAACTACGGCACACGCGACCCTTGCTGTGATCTCATAACAGCTTTCACTGTAAAACGCACGTGAGAGCAACAAATTTTATTTGTAGTAGCCTGCTTAAAACGGAATATCGGTACATCGGAACTAGGCTGCCTGTTGAGAAATGAAATAAATGCATTCTCAAATTGAACAGCGCTATCCTCATATAAACAAGTAATTACTGTTTGACTCGCAGCGCATATTTTGACGTATTGCACGCTTCTAGGGGCAGCAATTTCGTGCGTGGAGTATGAAAAAAAAAAACTACGAAAAAGCAACTATAAGCGGCGTTGCTGTTTCCTTGGCGCTCCAAGAGCAATTAATTTCCAAAACTGGTACCATAGCTAAGCGGGCAGGATGCATATAAACAAAACCCGAAGCAGGTTTGTGGGCTGTTCGATGCAACCCGACTGTGACACAGCTGGGACAGATGCGCGGACGACATAACGGTTTCCACCTATCACTTATTTCCCGAGACTCGCACACGAGGTGAATTCAATCGATCAGTTCGACTCACTCATTAGAAAGTTCTATATTGAGGTATATAGATAATCCTTCCAGCGTAATGAAGGCGTCTTCATGCAAATGCGCAAAGAAAGCGGTATTGAGCACATAAAAGGAAACAAAAGAGGGCAGAAACAAACATTTGTTGCTGTGATATGTACAGGTGAAATACTAAACGTCAGGGCCATGGTGTAAACCACTTTAAAGTTTATCAGTAAAGTTTTTCAAGAACATGAAAATTCAATAGTAGAGATCGTTGTAAAGAAGACATGAGAGAAAGCACGCTTTCCCGAGGCACAACTCTAACGGCTCACATAGCTTTCATGTCCTAGAATAATATGAAAAGCGTGATGAATTGTTTGTTTGTTCTTGCCGATAATTTGTTTTCGCTATCTTTTTTATTTGATCTCGCAGCCCTTGCACCGGATCCGGCGGCAGTCGCCGTCTATCAACGTGCACGACATCCCGAAGACGTCGTTCAGCTGCTCCGACAAGCAGGCGGGAGAGTACTACGCCGACCCGGAGGTGCAGTGCCAGGTCTACCACATCTGCGTGCCGGGCGCCTTCGGCAAGTTGACGAAGATGTCATTCGTGTGCCCCAACGGCACCATCTTCAGCCAGTCGTCGCGCGTGTGCACACCCTATGATCGCGTCTACTGCGCCCTCGCCGAGCGCTTTTACGAAAACGTGATGGGTGCTATCGACACCGACAAGGACTACTACCAGAGCCTTCGCGTCGACGCCCCCGTCTTCAACGCCATCGTGCCGCCGCACGACGAGGAGCGCCAAGACAAGCGTAGGCGACCCGTGAGGCCCGTCGTCGAGTACGACGACGACGCCGACTACGACGCCACCACGGCGTCGCCGCCACCCCCGACTCCTGCGCAGAGACGACGCAACCAGCAGCAGTCCACCCAGTCCAGCAGGAGGTTCCAGCCGTCGCATAGGTCCCAGTTCGGCCGCGGTGGAAGCAGGGCTCAGAGCACGACCGCCACCGCCGCCACGACGACCACGACGACCACCACGACCCAGCGGCCTCCCGCTCCAGCCTTCAGGCCATCGCCCTTCCGAAACCCCGTGATCCGCGGTCCTCAGCAGAGTTTCACACAGCCACCGACTCAGACGGTCCCGACCTTCGGAACCGCTGCGCCAGCCGTCGTTCAGCCGAACCCCTTCTCGCAGTCCCCAGCCAGATCGCCCCTCGTTCCGGCCGGCGTCTTCCCAGCTAACTCCGTGAGCGGAGCGGGTACCCCACCCGTCGGCCCTCCGCCGATCCCCAACAATGCCGTCGCCGCCGGCGATATCGTGCAACAAACGGCCCCGCCAACCCTGGCTCCGCAGCAGCCACAGAACTTCCCGGGACCTGCGTTCAGGCTACCTCCGCGACAACTCATCAGGAGGCCCGGTGCCAGCCTCGCCACGACTACCACCACACCACCACCGTCGACCGCCGAGTACGAATACTACGACTACGAGGAAGATACCAAGACCGCCGCTCCCAGGACCAAGCGTGCCGCCGCCGTCCCCGTCAAACTCGTACTCCCACCCAACAGGCACACCTCCGCTGAGCAGACCAGCTTCAGCTGCCAGGACAAGGTGGCCGGAGGAGTGTACGCCGACCCGGAGACCGACTGCCAGCTCTTCCACATCTGTGTGCCCGTCGGCAAGGGCAAGCTGCTAGACTACGGCCTGCTGTGCGACGAAGGAACCGCCTTCAACCAGGAGACCGGCACGTGCGACGAGCGCGACAGCTTCTCGTGCGCGCGCAGCCTGCAGTTCACTCGCACCGACAAGACCAAGAAGTTCCTGGCCGACAAGAAGCCCTGGGCGTTCCCCAAGTTCAACAAGCGAGTCGTGCGCGACGTCGGAGCCCAGGAGGACGTGGAGAGTCGTTCCGCCGAGGTGCGGGAACACGGCGAGGAGGAAGGCCTGCTCGTAGCCGCCGTCGAGCTGCCCGTGACATCGTTCACCTGCGAGGGCAAGACTGTGGGCGGCTACTACGCGGACGTCGAGACCGGCTGCCGCATGTTCCACATCTGCGCCCACACGGACATGCGCTTCCTGTGCACCAACGGCACGGTGTTCGACCAAAAGGCGCTGGTCTGCAAGAACGAGGACGAGGTCCACTGCGAGGACGCGCCCAAGCACTACGCCAACGGGCTGACGCGGTTCTTGGAGCACCAGAAGCTCAGGCCCGAGGAAGACGCGCGCGAGCAGTCGCGGGCCGACGCGTACGAGATCACCAAGGTCAAGAACAAGTACCCCAAGAAGGTCGGTCATTACAAACTGCGCCGGTATCTCTAAAAGAGAGCGCGCGATATAGAGGGAGACGGTGACGACGACGAAGCGCCCGCCGTCGCTCGTCGCGTTCTCTCACTTTTTTCCTTGCAGTGATCGAGCGCAGTCACGTCGTCAACAGGCTTCGGGGCATTCTTCGAAGGGACCAGCACTCCGAGCTGCGCCGCTCATTTTCGATGTGTGAGCTTTGTATTGCGGAAGGACGCTGTGACAACCAGTAGGCTATACGCCACAGTAAGCCTTCAAGGGCCTCAGCGACTGCCATTGAACGAATATTGTGGATACTTCCCGGTACAAGGTCCTCAGCGGTGTTATCATATGTTATGCACTTTATTGCGGCGGGGCAATTGAAGTGCAAACACAACTGAAATTCGCAACCATTACTGTGCATAGCGGTCAGTAATCACACTAAAGTCTATGTCTAGAGCACGCTGTTCACGCAACATCCAAGGACGCACCACGAAGCCGAATAAAATCTTCATGTGGCTGTCGGTTGAGAAGCGCGCTTACGTATGCGTATGAACAGATGCAAATGTAACCTAAGGCAAAGAACTGCGACGTGTAAGGAGTTTGCAGTACTACGACGACCACAATATCGAGTGCACGTGTAGAACTCTGCAGTTTCAGTTCAGTGCGCCATGTAACGCATAGCAGACTGGTCGCCACGCCGTAATTCTCGATAAAGCGCGCGCCAGCCGGCGTGGACTTCAGTCAAGACGCGGAAAAGCGAGGCGCCATTGTGCTGCGTACTCCTTTCCCGCCTCCTGGCCGATGCGCGCCTTCCACGAAGATGAACGTGCCAGCATCGATCGATTCATCGCTCTGCCCGACGACGTGTCTATACACTGCGCTGTCAAGTGTACACCCGCAGGAGCCACCACAACGCGGTGGAGTCATTTGTTCTGGATTCGGTACAAGGCCGGCGCGAAAAAAAAAAAAATCCAATGCCTAGGATATTTTACTCCAGGCACGATGCCATACATGAAGCCGCCAAACGCGCATACACTGCGGCGACTTGACGAGCGACAATGAATTGGGGAGTCCGGACTTTGGGTACGTCAGGTGCGATCTGCACGCATTGTGCCGCTTTCACCAATACTCTTTTTGTTTGTGTCGAGCGTGTTGTTTTTTATGTACAATAAAATAAATGAAGACACAGCTCGTTTATTTATTGCTAGCCAAGCTTGAAAGTCCAGCGGACACCAACGTGAGAAATCATTAAAACGCTGATGGAGTCATAAAGGTGACCGTAATTTTGGCAATTCTGACCAAAAACACACACGGTCTTTAAGTACACACATAAAACTATAGTCGAAATCAAAAATCGTCATGGTTTTATTTTGCTTATTTTTCTTCTCAGTCGACCCTGTTAATCCTTCTCCCCCCCCCCCCATAGCCTTTGCACTCCTTTGTTTTTTTACCCCCGAACAGGCCCTACCTTTGACCAAGCAACGATGTCGTGGGATTACGCAGTCACATGTCACGATGAAGTCACGAACTACGGCGATCTGTGACGTCATCCTAATGACGCACACATTTCTGTTCCCTCGTGTTCCATTGTGGCATCGCGTTGCACTGCCAATATATTAGAACACATATACGGCAAACCTGCACAGTACAGGCTGTTCCACGTCTTTTGTACGTGCTAATAGGCAAACCTTTTAGCCCATGTTAATGACAAGCTTCGAAACCTGCGCTACCAATGCAAACATCAACGCTGTGGCTTCATTTTGACGTTGCTGATGCTTGATAGACATGTATGTGACGTTCTTCGCATCAATCACGCCGTGACGGGACGCGACGAAAGAAAGGCGCGCGCACACAAGGTGTGCCACCTTTGATGTCTGGTTTTTGCGTGTGTTGTACGTAATGTGTGATCAGAATGATCACCTGAAGTATAGGGTGTAACCATTGAGGGGAGTCAGCAAGGATACGAATACGTCGGCATGGCCAGTGACGGCGTCAGCGACTTCCAACTCCTTCCGGTCTCCTTTATGTATGTTCGCGTGTCTGTAAACATGCGTTTATAGATAATCATCATCATCAGCCTGGCTACGCCCACTGCACGGCAAAGGCCTCTCCCATGACCCGCCAATCAACCCGACAGGTCTTGTGCTTTATGCTCTATCTGCTGCTAGCACGTTATACCTGCGAACTTTTATATCTCATCGGCCCAACTATCTTGCTCTCTCCCCTTCGTGCGTTTGCCTTCTCTGTGAATCCATTCAGTTACTCTTAATGACCAGAGGTTATGCCGCCTACACGCTATACGTGCCCGGCTTATGCCCATTTCTTCTTGATTCCAACTTACGATATCCTTAACCCCGGTTTGTTCCCTGACCCACTCTGCTCTCTTCTTGTCTATTAAGGTTACACCTATCATTTTCCTCCCTTGAATACAGCGTTTAGAGATACACACGCAAAATTAAAAATATCCAAGATAGGAGGGGGGGAGGGGGAGTCGTAGCTACACCTTTCACCGACTTGACTATGCCAATGACTTTGGACGACGTGAGGCAAACTTGTGCTACAATGTTAAGCGAAAGTCATTATCAAAACACATGTTCACGTATCAAAAACTCGCAGGGGCCTACGACTACTCGAAGGCGAAACGCATTTTTCTTGTAGGTCGATGTATAAAGAAGAGAACACGAGCCGCGAGGCTTCACGTGACCAAACGTTGTCTTCATGTTCCTAGAGAATGAGGGCGCCACAACGGCAGCATCTAGCGTTACGTAACATGACGGCGCACAACAATTTGTGACGTCATGATGACGTCACAAAAATTTGCTATTTTTGGCGTCATATATCGACGTCATCACATTTATTTTTTATCACTCGTCGTCCCTGACGCCGCCTGCAGGACAACTTGAAAAATTGACCACCGGTCATTTTTTTTATTTCACAAGACGCCTGTGGCTGTCACCTTAAATACATGAAATCAGTAGAAAAACAATGTAGAATATGAGTCACGCCAACGGAAGAACTCAATCTAGTTTCTAAAACAAGACAGCATCCCTTTCATGGGATGCTGTTCATGGGAGCAGCCCCCGCGGTGGGTTGAGTCATATTACTAAGGAACAACCAACCACGTAAGCAGCCAGCTAACCAACCAACCAATTTGTTTTAGAAACATTGATCTGAGTTCAAAAATCCATGACAAGATCCCCATGGCAAAGCATACTTTTCTATGTGCCTCAACAAGGAATCTTTAGATGAGTTGAACAGGGAATAGTGCAGGTCGGGTTGGCTGGCCCAGGAGAATTTGCACACCCTTCCCCTCAAACGGGTGTGGAAGTGAAACACTAGCAGTGTTTACACTCGTGAACTGTTTAGTGCGGACTGTCATGATGTTGATTTTGTCGTTTTTTGGTCATTATTTCCAATACCGACCAACTATAAGCGGCGTGATGTGCGATCCAATATGGCAACCGGAGGAGGGCCAACCCATGTGTTAGCATAAGAACAGATAGGACGCGTATAGCCCATGCCCCTTTCACCGTTTGAAGTCATGAGCTGCACCGAAATGTACATGAGACAAAGATACTTTTCAAAACCATGGAAAAACACGGCGCCTAATCATTTGCCGCGGTGTTAAAGGTAATATTTGAATTCCGTTACCATGCATGAACAATGCTGTGCGAAATCATGTGCGTGCTACAAAAAAAACTGCATGAACTAGAATTGACGCATGAACTCAGCGGCGCTCGGAGGTAGTATGTACCGAGCCTGCCTGACGGATTTGCCGTAGTAGTATAAGCCGCTAGCAAGTATACCGCCATCGCTGCTGCACGGCACCGTTCTTTTTTGTTTGTTTTTGTTTTTTGACGTGGTGACGGTTTGCAAACATTACGCCGTCGTCACTACTTGCGCTGTCAGGAACACTGATTTGCTCCTCAAATGGAACACGAGCATTCAACAGCCCAGGCAGTATAGCGCTTGTGTCAAGGCCGTGCTCAGGCATATATAGCCGTGACAATTCACTGCACTCGGATGTTGCAGGTTCGATCAGCACGATGAAAACTTGAATATCTGAAAGAATATACACACGTGTGTTCTTCACAACGTCGAACAATTCGATTATTCGACAACTACAATGCGACAAATACAGAAGTTAGAAGAGAGGCGTGGATTTCGGCCGACGTTTCATCATTAACCTTTTCGCTTCGCTGGTCGAGTGTGCTGGCAGCATACGCGCGGCGCTCTATAATATCCACAATAACTGCGCTACATGCAATGCACAAGCACAAGTGTGCTTTTATTACGAATTTGCTGAAGCATACTAAACATTAACTACGATCAAAGCGACCTACGAGCGTTAAAAAATAATAAGGCATGACAGGATGTGAAGTGCAACTTCGCTCCTCGTGAACTGGCAGCTGATCGTTCATCGTCGCAGTCGCTCTCGCTGCTTTCACAGCGTTTTACGTCCAGTGCGAAATTCTCATCGTCAAGATAGTTTCTTTCAGCATCACTGGTAAAAGAAATCTGAAGAATTTCCTCTGCCGAGCTACTTGACCAATCAACGTCCATTTTGTTCTGGGCGCGGAGAACGTTTTGCTCTCAAACCAGTCAACAAGCAAATCGCTTGCACTGTGCTGCCATCTATCAACAAACTTACAAAAACAAGCTACACAGCACTAGCCAATTTGAGATAATCGCGAGCACGTGCGACTTTCCGCGTACAGTGTTATGGGATTCATGCAATCAAAAGCACTGACGAATGATACATACAAATTGGGACACTAAAACAAATTAAATGACGTGAGTTTCAACTGAGAAGGTCAGACGATAGCAAATCACCCTACTTGATTACAGAAAACCTCACGATATGTATGTGTACTTGGCGGCCTATCATCGAAAGCGCGAGTTGCCACGTATTTTCATGAAAACTTGAGGTCTCGCTAGAACTAATAGATTTATGGAGTCACTGTGGATCCTGTTTGTTCTCTGATGCAGGAAGCGTGCAAAGGTATAACTAGTGTTCATTTCTTGCTAACTGGTTAGCACTGAAGTTAGCACAGCCGAAGAAGAAAGACTGGCCATCCTTGAGAGGACGTTCCTCAATTCCGCTTGGCAGCGCAACAGTCTATTGACATTGCGGATTAAAGGACGAAGTGCAGGTCGAAGCTTCATTTTTATTTCGCGCCGGAATTCCAGCACCTGAACGTCAATCTGACGCGACTTATCTCGAGCAATCTTCATATTTGGGCACAATTAGTTCAATGAAATGTCCTGCAGCTTGCCATCTGTTGAGACTCCGGCTCCTTCAGTACACGTACAATCCATTTTTACCGACAATTAATAACGCAGATACCGGCTGAATCTATAAAAACAAAAAGCGGTCAGAACGAGGCGATGCGTGTAGTTCGTGGCGGCATCACCACCAAAGGTGTCCGCAGGGTTTCTCTTCAGGAGCTTCACGGGGGGAGGCGATCGCCCCCCCCCCCTCTAACGAGGAATCCTGCACTACGATATGGTTCATCCCCAGGGAGGCAAACTTTGTGCGCCCCCCCCCCCCCCCCCGGATGACTAGGGGGCCACTGCCCCTTCTTCCTGAGAGCCCCGCCACGATGGTCTAGTGGCTAAGGTACTCGGCTGCTGACCCGCAGGTCACGGGATCAAATCCCGGCTGTGGCGGCTGCATTTCCGATGGAGGCGGAAATGTTGTAGGCCCGTGTACTCAGATTTGGGTGCACGTTAAAGAACCCCAGGTGGTCAAGATTTCCGGAGCCCTCCACTACGGCGTCTCTCATAATCATATGGTGGTTTTGGGACGTTAAACCCCACATATCAATCAACCTTCTTCCTGAGAGGGGGCACGGGCTACCACCCGTATTATTCATATTGCTCACTTTCTCTCACCGAGCGAACTCTCTTGGTACTCGCTCTAATCTAAACAATGTTTTTGGCGCTGTCGGACGAAAGTTTAGTAAAACGTGAAAAATGGTTGTGCTTTCAAATGCGGCTCAGGACAAAACCTCGAGCAACCAAAGTTGTGAAAATTGTCCGTATAATTAGCGAAAAGGAATTTAATTGCTTTTTTTTTCTGTTGGATACCTATGAAAACTAGCAGACAAAGCCAATGAAAGTATAGGGGGATTTTATTCGTAGAAATTATGAGAGGATTGTGAAAAAGCCGAAGTGGACGAAAACAGAACTTGCTGCCGGCAGGAAGCAAACCCGCAACGTTCGAATAACGAGTCAGATGATCAACCAATCGAGCTACAGCGGCGGTGGTCCTCCTCTGCGCGTTATCAGGCACATCTGTGCATGTAAACCTGGGAGTGTTAGCGGAAGCACTATAGTCAATATGATAATGATTATAATGTCCCCTGTAAATTTCCTGGCTTCAGAGTATGTTGGTTTTCAATTTCAAAAATGTACTGTGCATGTAACCTAGGAGCACTGCAAAACAAACCGGACAAGGAGTAGTGTTCAGATGTGTGCCTTCGGCAGGAACAGAACCCGAATGATTGCGATGCTAATGAGAGCTCTAGCGCGACGTGCGAAAGAACGAAACAATCAGAGTGTTACAATGAAATATGTGTATGTTAACACTAAGGAAACATGCGATGGAGTCGCTGCACAAAAGTATTGGGAAGTGGCGGCCCGTAGCGGCCACTAAATAAATGAAACGCTGCCCGTTTCTTATGACGGCGGCCAGGTGGCAGTAGCAGAGAATGGCGTCTGAATAAAGAATTTGTAAAAAAAAAAAAAAATAATAAGCCCTTGAACTTGAAATACATTGTTACAGAACTAATCCACCGTTCTGACATTCTGCTATTTCGTACGCCGCCGACATATTCACAGCACGAAAAAATGAATGGAGGAAAACTTAACTAAAAAGGTGTACGAAGAAACAGGGGCGCAGCCAGGCAGCGGACTTGCCCCCCCCCCCATCCCCCCCAGAATTCTGGCGCCACAGCACAGAAAGCAAAAACAAAAAGACCATTTTGAGGGGGTGCCTCTCAGAAATAAAAAAGTGCCCCCCCCCCCCCGTTAACAACAAAATTTTCAGTCTACGCCATGCGAAGAGAGAGACATTACATTGACGCTAAAGCTATGTAAATATATTTTATTACAAAATAGGAATCTTCACTGCACTGCAGAACGCTGTGGTGAAGAAATTTATTCTCATTGTGCATCTGGATTATGTTAGCATGCACAGTGAGACAAGGACTTTCATTCACTGCTGTAAAATAACGGTCAAAATTAGTCATCGTGCACACCGGGAAAAGCAGGCTCGCGATCCTAAAGGGTGCTTCACACGGAAATGCGGCCTATATGAGTGTGCTAATCAGGGTCAAGAGAGTTCGGACTTTTCTTGTGTTCAGGCTGGGGAGGACAGTGCTCCCCTTGAGATTTAGCTTTAGCACGTGATATAATTGAGTTAACAGTTAAGTATAGTGCAATCAACTTTTTAAAAGGCTTTTTATCTTTTACTGCGTACCTGTGTTAAATGCCCCTCAAATGTGTGAACTATCAAAATCTAAAAATGGTGGGGAAAAAAAGACAATAGAACAATGCGATTGCTCGAGCTCGGGCCCCATGCTCATTTATTTTTTAATTTTATATGAAAGCATGATTTATTCTTACATAAATAGAAATACATCCCAATTATAGAAGTACGAAATGGACACCATGGCCTGATATGTGTCACCTCTTAAGATTTTACTGGATTTACGCCACTGAGTAGCATACTAGGATGATAGTGCAAACTTGTTATGTGGCACTGGCACGCGCACATCCTTAAAGCTCCACGTCCTACAAAAGAAAGCTTTACGCATCATTTATAATTTAGCCAGAGATCACCCTTCTGCACAACTCTTCCAAGATGCCGATATCCCTACGGTTTCCAACACGTATAACTTACGCATTGTTCTTAGATATAAATATGAAATAAACAAAAATATTCCAATGCTAGCAGATTTGGCAGAATTAGCTGAATATTCTTCGTATCCCTTACGGCTTATGAGAAAGTACGAAACATGAACACCGCGCACAAATTACGGGGCCCAGATGCTAAGAACAACCTTGCTCTCTGCGTTAAACCTGTTATCGCAAAATGATTTTGACATTTATTGTTGCAAGTCAGCACTTCATGCTTTTTTGGTGAGTTGATGTCTCAAATGTCAGCTTTGAACTTATCTTTGATGTTTTTTTATTGCACGTAGAATAATTTATGCGTTCTGTGTGTTTATACTTATGTACACCACTTTCTGTATACCATCACTGATGCTGAACTGTAATCGGCTGGGAAGCTTAGTCAAACTCACAACAGCTTTTTCTTCCCATGCCCTCTACTTCCTGAAGTGGAAAATGATTGATTGATTGATTGATTGATAGTGTATACAACTTGCTTGGTTTCGCTTAGGCCCACGGGATGTCCCATGGTTCAGCTTCATTTTTTTTTTTTCGTTCGCCAACACCATTCTGGAGCAGATTTGGAGCAGTTACTAACAAATATTGCCTTTTGGAGCAGCGTGGAACAGCGTTTCTCTTTTGGAGCACTTTGGAGCAGCACTTCCATCACTGCGTCAATATTTTCGCAATCCGTGACATATTCTGCGATGATGTGATGCCTTAAAAACAATTCATGTTGAACGCCGACGGTCACTTTTCGTGTTTCATGGGGTATACCTAAAGTTGCGTGCACACAACAACGTGCACATGGTCGAAGGGGGACGCCGAAAGCGTTTCACGTACTCAATGCGCTGCACGAACAGACGAACGATGCTTCTTGTCTACCCGTTTCAAGAGTTCCGTGCAGTAGAGCCAAGGCTAAGCGATCTTCGAGCGCAGGTTCTTGCGAAGCGAGATGTGATGCCCACGTTCAGAACCTCTTGCTCGTCTTCATCACCTTTACAAACAGTCTCGACGGTAGATTTACTTGTGTTCTCCGCATTTTGGAAATGCGATCTGCATGGCGACCCGTTTTTCATAGAAAACAATGGACAGTTTGCAATAATTTCCAAGTCGGTTCACCTGTCAGGCTTGTTTTCCAACCAAAAACTCTCGTTCACAGACTGCTTTTTTATCGCTCTTTGTGCAGCGAAGGCACGCGAGCACGCGAGTACAACACAATGAGCGAAAAAAGCAGTCTGTCAACGAGAGTTTTCGGCTGGCAAACAAACCTTACATGAAAGCCACCTTGCAGACCATTGCAAACTGTCTACTGTTGTGGCTTCATGATACGAAAGAAAGAGCTCTCGCTTGTCCGAGCTATAAAACGCAAATGACGGAAGAAATAACGCAACTGTGCATCGTATACATCAAATTTTCATATCTTAAGTCCAAATTGTCAGTAAGGACGTTGCATAAAGTGTCACATTTAGTCGGCACAGACAGGCACTCTACAGCGTCGCGGAAGAACAGCCAATGGGTCCGAAAAACATGGCTGTACTGCTAGAAGCGGTTCGCCGACCTCGAATCTATCAAGCGGCCGCCGTGCGCTCTGAAGCTTGCAAGTGCCGAACTGATACTTCAATTCACTTTAGATTCATGTCCTTAAAGGGACACTAAAGTCAAATAACAATTTAAGTCAAAGTGAAAGCTCAATGTATGACATCTAAAACGACTATACTATCAACAACAGTGCCCTGTTTGCGAAGTAAATGCACAAGAACACAAGCGCCGCAGTAGGACATTTTTAAATGATACTGATGACCTCCGACGGACCGCCTACAATTGAACACTAGTAATCCATCTAACTGCCCTAAATAAAGAACGTCCCGTGCATCAAGAGACGCAATAAAATGCTGCTTGTTCGTTTCTGTTTGATTCATGAAAAAAAAAAAAACGCCAGACGTTACCATGGGGAAAGGCACGAGTGGTTCAAAAATTATATTTTCGCGTGGTTACACGGGACCGGTGATGCCATCTAGCGGGTCGCAGTTGGAACAAAAGCGTTTGCAATGTCGAAGCCAATGTCGGGATAATGATCAATGGCCGTTGCTGCTGCTGTGGCTCCCGCTGCTTTCGGCATGCTGCTACTAGCGAAGTAAAGCTGGGCAACGTTGTTCACGGCAACAGTGATGTGAGACGGTCCGGTCGGTCCGCTTGAGGCGGGTAATTTGAAGCGCGCTAACCCGACGCGGAGCACTAAAACGTGATTTTGTTTCAAAACAGGCCCTTCCTTGGCACAAAAGTAACACTACGAGGTTTCTAGATCGCCATTTCAACAATCAACGTCGACTCAATGGTTGACTTTAGTGTCCCTTTAAGCTTCTACCACACAGTATTCAAATCTATTCAGAACAGTTTTTAAGATCCACACTCAAATAACCGATATTGAAGGCGTAGCGCGTGGCTTTGGGCGCTTTGTCAATAGACGTACGACTCTGGAAATGTGGCACTTTGGGCTAGTTGGTATGACATGACTATACGATATAGCACGAGACACGAGCGCTCGTGTCCTTCTTGGCTCTGTGTCATCATTCTGTTTTCACGCTATAACTATCGTACAACTCTGGAGCTTTGAAGTCCCACCTGTCGAGGCAGTTTTGGGTAGTGCAAAGTCCGACTCTTTGTCTGGTTTGCTATAGAAGCAGGTGCAACAAATTATTGTGAAACAACAATTTAGCGTAATATTGCGTGCTTTGCACATTTAACACTTAGAAGGCAAGGTATAAATTTTTCTCGGCTAGTCGGACGCGCCACCGAACCGTTATCAAGATTTGTTAACAAACTCTCGCCAGCCGCAGACGATGGCGAAAACGAAACCAGAGGCCCCGGCTCCGCGCGCTACGAAGATGAGGCACAGTCGACGGTACTGTTGCGTTGCTACCACGAACGTGAAGGACTCGATAAGGAAGTCCATTTTTACCGCTTCCCATCGTGGTCGTATGAAGCGGAAAGGCGACAGCGCTGGATACGGGCCGTTCAACGCGTTTGGTAAGTGATATTACTTTCATTCTCCGCAGCACAGCCGCTCGCGCACGAGAAAGTGCGATAATGCTTTTCTGTTATTGTTTTTCGTAGTCCTGACGGAGAGTATTGGCAACCAAGCGAGAATCCCAAGGATATACAACCGCCACTTCATTGGGAACAACAACAAAACAAAAAATAACGCGGTGACCCATCCTGCCTATGTGCCGTCAATTTTCCCACCTCCGTACAGACGTTCGCCTCCGCTTGACTCGACAAGTGGAACGGAAAGATTTGGCAGGTCGGTTTAACCAACAATTTCGTTCCTCCATAAATTCAAAATGCTGTTCTTGAGCATGGTTCGGCATGTACTGAGCCCCTTCGACTCTGTTTTTTTTTTTCTGAGCGTACTGTTGTTGCTGTTGGAGCATTATGAGTAGTTGCGAGGTAACGCACGTTCGTCAAAGAAAAAAAAAACGTTCATTACAGTTATTTCGGAGGATTACTATGCGGTCGCTGACCAACTGAGTCAAGTTGAAAACAGAAACGTTTAGGTATACCCAAGCATCGAATTCCTTCATCACAGCAACCCGCGCGGCAGTTAATTAATTGAACGCCTCCCTGTTTTCACCCAGACTTGGTCACTGACCACATGCAGGCAAACTTCGGTTGAACTCTTTACTAGTTATTTCTGTGTGTGTGCACGAGCGGGAGTGTGAATACGTTTGAAGCGTCTGCGAAACGTTCAATATTACTGAGCGGTGCTGACACTCCTGCGATACAGAAAGATGCGGCTCGCGGATGCATGTCCTAGATGCATGACACTTAATTTTTTTCATTTGTGTTCGAACGATGTTTCCTGCCTTGAATAACGTGGTTGAAGGACACCGTTGCTTACTGACCCAGAGACGCCAAAACAGCTGTCCGTAAGGCATGCAGCCGGTTTCGCAGGTCGCACAATTACATCTCGCGTGTGCGGGTTCTCCACCAAGATGACACAAACTCGTTCGTTTACTGCCGCACCGCGAACAGAGATAACACCGCCGCACGAGGCTTAATTAGTGGAGACTACAAAAAGCTGCCGCACAACTTACTGAGCTGATAACATCGCATGCAGAGTCATCGCACCAAAGATTTTTTTTCTCGGACCGTGTTAGCGCGCGTTAAGCAGTAACTTGTCACTGCCGCTTTTCAAGTATGGAAGACTTCCCAATAAGCTAGAGGACTTTCGAATTTTAGTGAACAATTCATAGAAACATTTACTCCCTATCTGTATGTGCGTCATAAAAATGCCTCAGCATTTGTACTTTCAGATGGCATAAAAGACACCAGGCGGATGTTGCACCTACAACAGTGCAAAGTGAAGATCCCTCGACAGCTTATGAGAGTGCAGGCAGCACTGTACCAAGCTTCTGTACAGCCGAAGAAAATGTTGAAGCTGACATACAAGATGCAAGTTTGCCAGAATTATGATGTGCTTGTTGTCAGTTGTAGGGATTTCAAACACATGTAACTCCAATTTCTATTTCTGTTTCCTTGCCCGCTTATTCAGAGCATTGAAACATGCGACACTCTTGCCATCACAGAAGATGATGATCCTGTGTTTCATCCTGAGAGTGTTCAGGCTGCTACAACAGAACCTGAAAGTGTTGCAACACAAGACGGTCATTGCAAGAAGTGTTGCAGTTGGCCCCAGCACCAGAACATGTTTTTTTTTTTTCTGGCTATCACAGCATTATAGGAAGCCCAGATGCTATAAGAAGTCTTAGTGGTGTCGATGGCAATGCGTTTGGACTGCTGCTTGGTTTGTCGCCCACAGTGAGGGAATGAAGCAGTGATGTGACCCTTGAAAACAAGCTACTCATACTTTTAATGAAAACGAAGTTGGGTATTTCATTTTCAGCAGTTGCAACTCCTTTTGGTGTACACGAGAAAACTGCTTCCTGTACATTCCACACTGTGCTTCACACACTCGCTGAAATCACAAACGATTGGGTCTACAAACCACCAATAACTGACATAACCCTTTCAGCAACAATGTGTACAAATGGAGACGCCTACTTCAAAGGCACGTCACGCACCCCGTGTTTCATCAAATAGCTTGAAACTTGGTGTTCACATTAGTGCAGGCCAGCTGAGTGGACAACTGGTGATCATTAACGCCCTTAGGCTACATATTGCCACAGAGAATCATTTTGCTGAGTGCACACCATGTTCAACCACTTTTTGACGTGACACATTCCAAGACCATTGTCAAAATTATTTTTTTCTACACCCGACGCTAATAAAACACAAAAACAAGCTGGTCATGTGTTTTGGGCCTAATAGCGGATTGTGTTTATGCGGGTACTGAAGTTGACTGCTTGCAGAATTAGATAATTTGTTACACACTCAATAACTTTAATAACCAAACCCACAGGGAACAACGCTTTTGTCCATTTTCTTACTTGTGATGTAATACTGAGTGCCTTGGAACTATGCCACATCACTTTCACGTGTTTCTGACAGTGCATCATAATTCGTGCTTCAAAGGGCTAATGTTGTTGCAGCCATTTTGTTTTAAGTAAGATTAGCCTGAGTGCGCTCTCATAATTGACTGCACAGAACTGAAAACTGAAACCCCACCTGAAATCAGGCAGCAACACAAGCTCTACTCTCCATACAAAGAAACTTGCACACTGAAGTTTCTTGTTGCTATCATCCCAAATGAAATGGTTGTTTTCAAATCCAAGCCATAAGGTGGCAGATGTTCAGATACACATGCAACATTAGACTCCAAGTTTCTTAACACCGTTCAACCCTTAGACAAAATTTTGGCTGACAGGGGCTTCCAAGGCATAAGAACTTCCCTTGCTGATAGAGGAGTAATCCTTATTATGCCACCTTTTTCAGCAGAACGTAATATTCCCTACACACCTGAGCAAATGGAAGAGACTTGCTCAGTTGCTTCTGTCCGAATACATGTTGAGCAAGCAATTAAGAGAATGAAGCACTACATCTTACACCGAATACCAATGACACCGATTCCTGCAATGCGTGCGATCTTTCATATATGTTGTTTTTTGGCAAACCTTTAGCTACCCATGATTTTGTACGAATGAATAGTTTATAATTATAAGCCATGCAGTGGCTACATGCACACTATAAATATTTTGTTTGTCCTTTTTGTACAATGCTTTATTCCTTGGCAAACTTTTCGTGTATATAAAACATGCAGCTTCTTTGCAGCTTGTTTATGCCCTGTTCGTTCATTGCTATGTATTCTATGTTTTCAATTCTTGAACAACTTGTGATAATTATTGCGGTTCACTTGTTTGTCATTTTTTCTGCATTTCATTGCCCATGGCAAAGCTTTTATATACAAACAATGGCTCTGAAGCTTGTTTACGTCTTCTTCCCTCATTGCTATTTTTTTTTCAAGTTTTAGATTTTTAAGAACTTGCTATAATATTAAATGTTGCAATTTAACATCCCAAGACCACGATATGATTATGAGAGATGCTGAAGTGGAGCATTTGGGATATTTCGACCACCTGGGGCTTTCCAACATGCACCTAAATCTAAGTACAAAAAGCTCAAGGATAACTTGTTGCTTCGGCGAGCTGGTGCTTGAATTTGCTAAACATGTTAACTTCGGCACAAACCTAAAACAGGAAAACAGACGAAAGATACAATAGAGAGCCAATCGCCACTCCACCGTTTCTTTTCTCTACCTTTTTTTTTTTCATCTTTATAGCCTTGCATGGAAATTAACAAGTTTAGCATATTTAGTACATAAACAAGCCTCTATAATTTTCACCTCTATTGAAAATGTGGCCAAGAGTCGATCTTACGACCTGGGGGTCCACATAGTAAAACACCTTAAGCCCTAGAGCACCGTGGCAGAGTAAAAAACTTGTCCTAAACCGCAGTAGCAATGCCAGTAGTGTACTACTGGCATTGCTACAGGGGTTTAGGACAAGTTGTTACGGTTTAGGACAAAAAATGACACTCAGACTGCGGCATTGCTACTGCGGTTTAGGACAAAAAATGACACTCAGAATTGGGAGGATTTCGGTTACACTATGGGCAACCGAAATCTTCCCAATTCTGAGTGTCATTTTTTTTCTTTACTTCAGTTTGTAAAATAAGTATTAGGTTAAAATCAATGCCACAGCTGTGTTACACTTGACGGAACTTGTTGCCTTTCATCATTTTAGACCACTGTATCTTTCAATATTGTTGATTGAGTGCAGTTGTCTTAATAAACATTTCATTTCCTAGTAAACAAGTGTCACTGAAAATGAGTCAAACAATCGCACACAATAGGCATACGCAGACACGATACCTCCGCAGTATTCAATAACACCATATGAATGTGTACTTATTATGAAATGTTTTAATATATGTATTATGAATTTTATTGAGCTACTTAGCATCAAAACATTGTGACAGACAAGGTGAACTTAGCAAAGACAAAAATTTGTGTATTCTGCTGTTTCTGTGCTGCTATCATATCCATGCTGCATGATCCATATAAACACCGGACTTAAGCGCAGTGTTGTGAATTCATATTTATACATTGACAACTAAAGCAAGCTGGCAAATAGAAGAATTTATTGACATGTTCATAATTGAGAGCAACAGCATCAGTCCAATATTCAATATTAAGCACATGATAGCAGCATCAACACAGCCGGAAGACTGTTGTTGCTAAATTGTGCATATTTTACTAGACTCTGGAGAGGTAAACAGACTAAGTTTGCAGGCAAACAAACTTATAGAATAAAGAAATTGCACAGCATGCAGGCTGCACAATGTATACATGCACGCACTCTACATGAAAACGAACAACCATCTAGTCATTGCAACTCCAAACAAAAATTCAAGAAAATAACTGACACATCAAGAAACTCCTTTAAAAGCAACAACAGTTGTAGTATTAAGAGCAGAGCTAGATAAATTTAAAAGATAGGTAAATATAAAAGATAGGTAAAAGATAGGCAAATTCACCACTGCAAGTTATTACCAAAAACAAGTGCTTTACACAGTGCTGTGCTTTCATGATGCCTTCTACAAAGTAAAAATTTTATAGTAGAGACATATTTTGTAGAAACAATACAAAAGCAATCAATCACTTCTTCATATCAAAGTACAATTGGGAAGCCACAAATAAATCACTTTGTACTCAGAATCTCTCCAAAAATATGCATAAAGAAACATAGAGGACAGCACAACAGTATTTGCTCAGCTCCGTCATGCAAAAATTTTTTTACAAGACTTATCTTCAGCTGCATTGTGTCATGGTAACTGATGTTTATGCACGAAGTAGTTCCTTAATGTAAAAGCTGAAATAAAAGCGTTGAAGAATAAGTATAGACTGTGCAAGAAATGCTTAATGTCGCTGTACAACAATCACAATGCTTTGCACAGATGAGTACACAAAAAAAAATGACAGATCCCCAGTACAGTGTGAATCGATGATATGCAAAGCATGAAGGAGAAGTGTTCATATGTCACTTTAAAATCAGCACAACGTTACAAGGTAGAGATAAATGATGCCGTACATGACTTCTGTGTCATGATTATCATGTTTGGATGTGTCGTTTACCTTTGTTATCTATTCACGACACGATATCAAATTTAGTATATGTGGAGCTTAGTATTTGTGGAGAAACGACCGTGAGCACGCTATGAGCGTGGTATGTTGTCATGTTGTTACATGACACGCACCTCATGATTATCATATTTGCACCAGTCACATACATTCGTCATCCATTCACGTACTGTAATACCAAGTTTGCTACGTGACGCTAACGAAACGGCCGTGAGCGCATCATAAGCGTGGCATGTAGTCATGTTGTTACACGACACGCATGTCAGAATTTTCATGTTAGGGTCTGTCGCTTGTGTTCACCATGCAATCCTGCCATACCATACTAGTTTTGCAACATGCCATGTGAACGAAACCACCGCAAGAGCTGCCGGACCATGAAATGTAAATCATGACATTCATGACATACATATCACGATTTCCATATTATGACGAGTCAAATATGTTCTTCATACAGTCATATTATGCCATACCAAGTTTGTTACCGATACCATTATCAAACGGCCAGGAGAGCTAAAAGTCAAAGGCGGCTAGATAGATAGATAGATAGATACTCTAAATTTCACCGAAGTTTGCTAAGAAATGCTTCGCATTTAAAAAAGAAGCATTGGCTTGTATTTGTCGCATACAATGCGACTTGAACTTGGGTATAATACTGGTGACGTTTCTTCAGCCTAAGCTTACCACCTATATAAAGGATAGAGTTAACAAAGCTGGTTTTATTGTCAGCATGAATCAGCTTTTCTCGAGAAGGGACACTTTATCTCAAGCACAGTTTCGTCGCCACTCTTGAACAGTCCATCAGGGCTGGCACACAGCCACGCCTGCTTCAGGCTCACTGTTAATCCGACCTGCATTTAAATCTCGCACCATAACGCAACTTTCCATGCATACTCCTATTTTATTCTCAGTGAAAAAACAATAAGCAGAAATTAAGCCACAAAAATTCATGCTCACTTGCAGCACAGCCATCCCTACTCTGAGTGGCCCGTGTACTCAGATTTGGGTGCACGTTAAAGAACCCCAGGTGGTCAAAATTTCCGGAGCCCTCCACTACGGCGTCTCTCATAATCAGATGGTGGTTTTGGGACGTTAAACCCCACAAATCAATCAATCAACCTACTCTGAGTCACGATCATAAAATAAAATTAGAAAAGAATGAAGGAACAGTGTATTATATATTGTTATCAGACAATGTCCCGCAAAAGCGGTTAAATAGGCGCGGAGAAAGACGACATGATTTTGGTGTGCTTTGCGGGTATGCGCCAGGGTAAGAAGGATCGTCATCTTCAGCTCTTTTTGTCCATCTTGGCTTGCGCGTTGGTGTGGTGTAAGTATATCTTGAAACGCCTAGTATCGCGTGTACCTTCACGTAACATTTCGGTGGAGGTGCTGGGTACAACGCACGACAGAGTTACACAGCGGACGCCTAGTCGCTGCTTCTGACATGTCCACCGACAGCAACGCTTCGTCAACTGCCGCGCCCAATGCATCAACGGCGCCGACCTCCCCTCTTTTTCTCATGGCCGCTCCACCCCGCCATTCTGGCAACTTTTCGGGAACGGAAGGCGAGGACGTGGATGAGTGGCTTAAACTCTACAAGCTCGTCAGCAAAAATCACAGGTGGGACCCAACCTTGATGCTGGCAAACGTCATTTTTTATTTGCAAGGAACGGCCAAGGCATGGTTTAATAACAACGTGGACGCGATCACGATCTGGGACATATGCAAGACCAAGTTACGCGATTGTTTGGTCCATGACCTACTACACTCCTGACCTGCCCAGAGAGCACCTCTTCCAGCGCCCACGTTCTAGTTCATACCTTCTGCCGCTAGGGCCGTAACCTACGAGCGGCGTGGCGCTAGTCAGCACCTGCTCGCTGACGTCATCTTCACTCTTTGTGGTCAAATTTTGACCAACAAAGCACTCGTAGTGCGTATTTATGATCCAAAATTTAGAATTATTCAGAAATAATAATACTAAAAGACATTCAGAATTTTTTGCAATAAAATGCACGCGACCACGCATAGGCTGCCCTACATCGTGTAAATCTACGGGTTCCCACGTTTGTCAACCAGTGTGCTATAAATACTCAAGCGCTCTGAACACCTTGCTTAACCAGCAATGTATGGGAAGAAATAGTCACATATATGCCGCCAGTTCACTGCAGAATGCAGGCATTCTTATACCAGCGCCTACAAAACAACCGTAAAGAAACAGACGAACAGGTTATAGGTAGCGCCACCTACGGCGAGCGATTGAACGAGAGCGGGGACACGCGCTCCCATAGGAACCCCGCTATCTGAACAGGTCAGGAGTGTAGTAGGTCATGGTTTGGTCAATCTGCCGGCTGCAGGCAGGCCGCTGGGAAAGAACTTGGCACACGTGTTCAGACGTCCACGGAATCTTACCTGGCGTATATACAAGATGTGCTGACCCTTTGCCGTGAAATTGACCGAACCATGGCTGAAGCATGCAAGGAAGCGCACATGCTCAAGGGCATCGCAGACGATGCATTTCACCTCCTTGTGTGTAAAGGCTGTTCCACCGTGCAAGATATTATCTTGGAGTGCCAACGCTTTCAAGAGGCTAAAAGTCGTCGCATTGCCTACCACTTTACGCGCCTCCCCAACACTGTTGCAACGTCAACTTGCGAGGATCTTTGTATAGCGACCCAGCCCAATACACACTCTGGTGACATCACGAGAATCGTACGCCGCAAAATCGAGGCCATATCACCCGCACCCTTGAGAGCACTAGCACCGAGTGATCCTCAGCCGACCATATCGCTAATACAGACCGTTATTTGCCAAGAACTAGCCAACGTGGGTATTCACACGGTCTGTTCTGTGCACCGTCCTGACGCTGTGAGTTCATCTACCTCCAGCCATCCACAGCATTATCGCTGCCCTGCTCCGCGTAACCGTGACCCAAATGCGTGGAGGACGCCTGACAACAGGCCGATTTGCTTTCGATGTGAATGAGTGGGACACATTTCCTGCCATTACCAGAGCACGTGGACTTCACCGTATCGGGCAAACTCAAGCTTCTCCAACGTCCACTCACTAGCCTATCTCTATGGCCAGGAACTACCACAGCGTGATGGCTCAGCTAATTACGACCCGACCACTATGACCACTGCCCAGTACAGTCGTTCACCTCGACGTAGATTTTCTCGGTCTCCACCGCCACCCCATTCCCCGTCCCCATCCACTGCCTGGCGGTTCTCCTCGGAAAACTAATGGCTGCAGCTCCTGGAGGTGTCGCTGCTGATACGACTTGCTCTCCTATTCCTCTGGTGACGCTGCCTACCAATCAGAACCTGATCGACGTTGAAGTGGACGATTTATCTGTTAAAGCCTAGGTGGACACTGGCGCCCATATTTCTGTGATGAGCTTGCACATTCGTAACCGCTTGAAGAAAGTCCTTACTCCAGCCCCTTCACGCAGTGTTCGTGTTGCTGATGGTGGTACGGCTTCTGTTATTGGCGTCTGTACTGCACGCGTCACTATCGCCGGCCGCCAAACTTCAATTTTCTTCACCGTTCTCTCTCACTGCACTAATGATGTGATCCTCGGTGTTGACTTTTTGTCCACTCATTCAGCCCTAATCGACTGTTCAGCTGGTACTGTGCAACTTGACCTACTGTGTCCGATTGATCCGCCCAGTCCACCCCAAGCTCGTATGTGCTCTACTGAGGATGTCCGTTTGTCACCGTAAACTGTGACCTGCATCACCGTAATGCCCTCACCACCTGTATCCAATGACGACTATGTGCTCATGCCCATTACATCCATTCGTTTGACTCACACTGTTACCTTACCACACACTGTTATTCAGTTACGCACAAACCGCGCCTTCATTCTGGTGCTCAACTTTGCTGTGTCCACAAGTGCTCCCGCGTGGAATTGCTCCCGCGTGGAATTGCCCTCGCCATGCTGACTCCCTCTGACGAATGCGCCATCTCAGCTCTATCTTCGAACGATGCTGGACACTGTAGCTACACGCATGCTCGATCTTCGCAAGCAAGCCCGTCAGCTGACGTTAAAAAAATGATCGCGCCAGACGTTTTGCAGCATCAAGCTGACGCACTCCTTCACGTCCTTGAGTCATACTGGGACGTATTTGACTTTTGTGATTGTCCGCTTGGTCAAACCACTGCTGTAACGCACCGCATTGGCACCGGCGATGCCTCCCCTGTCCATCAGCGGCCATACCGCGTATCTCCAAACGAGCGTCACATAATTCAAGCAGAAGTCGACAAAATGCTCGCCAGAGACATAATTGAGCCATCATGTAGTCCATGGGCTTCCCCTACAGTTCTTGTCAAAAAGAAGGACAACACTTGGCGATTCTGTGTTTACTACCAACATCTGAACAAGATTACTAAAAAAGACGTCTACCCGCTGCCACGCATAGACGACGCCCTGGATTGTCTTCACGGCGCTAAGTATTTTTCGTCCGTTGATCTAAGATCAGGGTACTGGCAAATTGCTGTCGACGAGATGGACCGCGAAAAAGCCGCTTTTGTCCCGCCCGATGGTCTTTATGAGTTTAAAGTCATGCCCTTCAGGTTATGCAACGCTCCGGCCATCTTCGAGCAGATGATAGACTCTCTTTTGCGTGGGTTCAAATAGTCAATTTGTCTATGTTACCTTGACAACGTTATAGTCTTTTCTCCGACCTTTGAGACCCACCTCGACCGCCTATCCTCAATACTGGCTGTTTTTCGCAATGCCCAGGTGTACGCCCTAATCCCGATAAAGTGCGAGCCGTGCGGAACTTCCCCATTTCAACCTGCACCAAGGAAGTCCGCAGGTTTCTCGGTCTGTGCTCGTACTTTCGACGTTTTGAGAACACTTATGCGGAAGTAGCCCGTCCTCTCACAAACTTACTGAGAAAAGATGTCTCATTCACATGGGGTGCTGCGCATGCTAAGGCGTTCTCTACACTTATTGTATTGCTAACAGCACCACCTGTTGTGGCCCATTTTGACAATGCCGCCCCTACAGAAGTCTGCAGCGATGCCAGTGGCCACGGAATTGGTGCTGTTTTGGTCCAGCATCAAAGCGGCTGCGCCCGCGTTATCGCCTATGCCAGCCGTCTCCTCTCGCAGGCGGAAAGGAACTACTCAATCACCGAAAGGGAATGCCTTGCTCTCATTTGGGCAGTAGCGAAATTTTGGCCCTATTTACACTGTCAACATTTCACCATCACAACTGATCACCACGCACTTTGCTGGCTCGCATCCTTGAAGGACCCCACTGGGTGCCTCGGTCGATGGGCATTACGACTCCAAGAGTATAATTACTCTGTGTCCTACAAATCTGGCCGCTTACACCACGGCCCTGACTGCTTATCTCGGAATCCAGTGGACCCACTTGAGGCGTTCGATGAAGCGCCATGTGTCCTGTCTCTCTCCGCTTTTAGCAACATCCAGGAGGAACAGCACCGAGATCCTGTCTTACCTAACATTATCAAGAAGCTTCATTCTACAGCACCCGATCCGTCTACTCAATTGTTCGTGCTCAAGGATGGCACATTGTACCGTTACGTCTGCCCTGATAGACACGAACTGCTCCTTGTGGTACCTTCCCACTTACCGCTCCCACTGCGGGTCACCTCGGACTGTCTCGGACGTATGATCGTGTACAGCGTCGATTTTACTGGCCCAGTCTTTATCGCTCGGTCCGCAGCTACGTCGCCTCATGCGACTAGTGTCAACGCCGAAAAAAAAAAAACCTCCGGTGAGCCCTGCTGGGTTCCTCCAACCACTTGACGTTCCCTTAGATCCGTTCTTTCGACTTGGTCTTGACCTCCTAGGCCCTTTCCCTGCGTCCACTTCTGGGAATAAGTGGATAGCTGTTGCGATGGATCACACAACGCGGTACGCCATTGCACGGGCTCTACCATCCAGCTGTGCCACAGACGTTGCCGATTTCCTTCTGCACGACGTCATACTTCATCATGGCGCACCACGCCAACTCCTCACAGATCGTGGGTGCTATTTCCTTTCCCGAGTAATCGACGACCTGCTTCGCTCCTGCGAGACAAAACATAAAGTTACGACAGCCTACCACCCGCAAACTAACGGACTGACTGACCGATTCAACCGGACTTTGACCGATATGCTCGCCATGTACGTATCGTCCGACCACTAGGACTGGGACGTTGCATTGCCCTTCGTTACGTTCGCCTATAATTCCTCACACCCCTGATGCAGCTGGTTTTTCACCTTTCTATCTCGTGTTTGGCCGTGATCCAACTTTACCGTTTGACACCATCTTTCCGACAGGTGTCGATTCGATGACCAAATACGCCCGCGATGCTATCACCAGAGCTCGAAAAGCACGAGAAGTTGCCCGTCAGCGTCTCTTAGCATCCCAAGATCAGCAGCGACATGTTACGACTCCCATCATCGCCAAGTTTCCTTTACTCCGGGTTCTCTTGTGCTATTGTGGACTCCAACCAGGCGCGTTGGACTTTCTGAAAAACTGCTTTCTCGCTACTCGGGACCCTACCGCGTATTGCGCCGGGTGACAGATGTGACCTACAAGATAGCCCCGCTCGAGTCTTCCTCCTCCTCCCCTTCACTATCTACAGACATTGTTCATGTATCTCGCCTTAAGCTTTACCACTCGGCAACATCATAGAAAGCACCGAGTTGGTGCTTCAGCACCCGGGGGTTATGTTATGAGACAATGTCCCACAAAAGCGGTCAGATACCCGCGGAGAAAGACGACATGATTTTGGTGTAGGGCCCCCTTTGTTGGTATGCGCCAGGGTAAGAAGTATCATCATCTTCAGCTGTTGTTCTCCATTTTGGCTTGTAAATATATCTTGAAACGCCTAGTATCGCGTGTACCTTCACCTAACAATATTTTTGCAAGGCATGAACTCTCTTAATCTTACAATTTCACTGTGACTGAAAAAATACTGCTCCTACTATCAGTAATAAGCCTTCCAAACTAAGAGTCTACTTTCAGTATAATACCTTCATGGCAAAATCTATCCTTGTTTATATCGTCATGTGACAAAAACTGTTTGGGGAACCATTACTGAAGCAAATGTGTTCAGAAAAAAATTTCCATGTTTTGAGCATGTTGAAATGTGAATACGGCATACTTACTTGGACTGTTTTGCAGAGGCGCCAAATTGATCACATTGGTTTAATAGCATGCAAGCTATAAAAGTTGACTTGAACCACTGTGGACTGCAGAGAGAGAAAGAGAAGGACAAGATCAGGAAGAAGGGAGTAGGTATTGTGTTTTTGAACCTGTCTAACGGCTCACGGCTCAGATAGAGTTGGGAGTCTGAGAGTGAGAACAAAGAGCAATATTTTGTTGATTTTGAGTCTGAGTGGTGCAAGATATATTTCTTGAGTCAGTCTGAGTAAGTACCACTTGTTTTTTGCCAATCTATGCTTGCAGAACATATGTGCAAACACACAGTTACTGCTTGAGCCAAGATGTGTTGGATGAAAATCAACTGACACAGCTGTTTATGTCGAGATGTCATCAAGAACTGATGTCCCCTAATGTAACCTCTACTAATTAACTGTGTCACATTACAAAAAACTCATATACATATGCCATTTGAAACACAGTTCTTCATATACATAACTACAAGCCAAGGTTACTTATGTTATACAACACATTTTTGTTTGGTACAGCTGCTTTATGAAACATTCGAGGATATAAAAATGACAGTAAATTCTAGTTTTGCTAGGATATTTTTTTGAAGTATTTTAACATCTACCGTGGGGAGGAAATACACACATGCTTAACTCACCTCATCAACTGACATAGGAGCTTTCTGTTCAAAAGGGTTCCTTGCCGCAGCTTTTGTGCTGATCGCTAAAGTATTAAAAGAAATCAGGAGCAATAATAATGTTCAGAGCAATTCTTTGTAAACGTGAGCATGCGCAAACTATAGTAAATATGCTGATCATTTGTGTTACCATGCCAAAGTGCCTTCCCACTGAAAGGCTTTCTGGAGAGAAGTTGTTGTCCAAGAGTCTCAAGTGGCAGCCTATGAGCCACGACTATATAGGCAATTGAGCTCGACAAACGCATTCTCTGCTCCTTGTGCCACCTATGTAAAGGCCTTGAAATTGAAACTTTCTTTTCTGCATCCCCACAATCTCCGATAGAAAAAAAAAAGCTCAAAAATTATCTTCCTACAATTGCTAAGAGAAGAACATGAAAAGGTATACCTTTCACATCTTGCTTGTTTCACTGTGCTTAGAGCAATTTCTTAAGCACCTTCCTTACTGCACATCACATTGGAGAAGGAGAAGTCTCGCTCTGCAACTGGCATGCGATCCACTAGTTGGCAACGTGAAAGCCTAATTGTGGTTGGTGTTGTAAGCTGAGAAGTCATCACACTATAAAACAGGCATACTGCCATCCCAAGTGCAAACTTCTTGCAAGCGCGACAGTTCTGCTGCCTTACACACTTCAGTAAACTGTCAAGGACACACTTAACTTCTTTGTCAACCATACTGAGGGCAGCAAGCTCTTGTATTTGATTATGTGGTGACACAATTGCAAGAAAGTGGTCCCATGCATATGAAGGCGGTATTCTGCTTGGCCTTGATCCACCTAAGAATACCTCTTTGTCACCTGGTTCAAAAATTGGCCATGCATAAATTTACCACAACAAAGTGGAAAGGGTCTGCCTAGCGAACATAAAAAAAATACAGGGGGAACTTACGACCAAATACTTCATCAATAGACTCCTTGGCATCAATGTCCGGCTTTGACGGATGGCCTCGTGCCTGTGGCTGCTCTGTGCATGAAGTTGGCTGCACTTCATTTTTGCACATGGCTACAGTGGCTGCGTGCTTGCATGTGCCACAGCATCCAGCCTTGAAGGTGCATTTCGCAGTTGCAATGCAACGATCAGAGGTGAGCTGCAGAGAGACGTCGGTAGATTATGAAGAGATGTACATAACATGCAAGACACGACTCATTGCCTGCAGGGATATAACACACCTTTGTCAAGTACGCTGGTAATCTGTGCGTTTGTTATATATATATATATATATATATATATATATATATATATATATATATATATATATATATGTGTGTGTGTGTGTGTGTGTGTGTGTGTGTGTGTATATATATATATTTTTTTGAGGCTGGGCAGATAACCGCACAGTTTTCTTGCGCTCACCCACGCTGTTTACTTACGTTACGAAGGTGCGAGCCGTGATTCTTGCAATTCTGATGAGAACTACTCCCCATGTGCCGGATCTGATTAAATGGATATAGGTTTGTGTGATGAGGATTTACGTACACGAGTTCAGACTCAGATAATCTTCAATAAGCGAGATCTCGAAAGCGTGCTCGGGGAGACGGATCGGATAAAAGGTGATATTCCGCAGTGTGATAGAGCAAAAAAATTCCTTTCTTTCTTTTTTACCGGAAAAGTACATTGGTGCGCTTACTTCAATCTGTGGACCATGTTTAGTACAATACGTAATTTAATTTTATAAAAAATATAAAAGTATTTTACTATGGACATTGCCGAAGAATAAAGCATGTCTATGTAACAACAAAAGCTTTTTTTTTTTTTCGCTTTACAATCATGCAAAAAAATTTTAGACAGTTTTTTCCCCAACAGAATCGTTTGAACAAGTTGTTTGAACAATACAAATGACACACTTCTGGACTGCATTTCGCGAAAAGATTCGAGCCTGAAAGGTTTAAAACTATAGACATACTAATTATATTATTGTGCTTTGAGGGATCTCCGCAAGTTGTTTACTCCTGCTTCTGTATATCCACTGCTTACAGAAGATTAAACAAGTAAATGCGTTTTTTTTTTAATTATGCGCTCTTGGCGTTAGAAGATATTCATCTTTCTCAGAGAGTCCCCTGCAGTTACTTCAGTTCATTCAGAACTGTTTCGAGCTAGACACAATCCCACGGGCATATGTCTTTGGCCGCAGCACCATTCGTGTGAGTAAGCAGCTAACGGTAAATTATAATATGCCCGATAGACGTCACGCACACTGAACCCTTCGATTATCTAATTTTTTTTTTAGTCACCATGCCTCATCCCGCACATACATTCTCACGGGTTCAAGTTCTGGCACTTTAATAAAGAATGCTAAAACACGCACCGCAGAGAAATAATGTTCGCGACCACCTTAAGATTTGCAATGCCTTCCATCAGTTGTGCCCCACGAAAGCGAACATGCGCGCAGGTAGAGCTATTTAGTAAATGCATACGGAACACAGCCCTAAATTGAACATTCAAAGACTCGTCGAATAAAACGGTCAAACGCACAGGACGCGAGAGCTGCAGCGAAAAAATACAAAGGTCACTTGGGCCATTCGCCCCAGATGAAACAAGCTCTGAACGACTGATCGTAAGCTACGCAGTTAGCCGAGTTTATCGTGTGTGCACTTCATCGCTTTGACAATGTATACATGCATACCAAAATTTAACTCATTTGGGCGGCAGATCAATGCTGACTTCGGTGTGCTTACCTCGAACTCGATGTCGTACGACGACCGCTGTACTTGCGAAAGGCAGCACGCTGAAATAACGGCCGAAGCTTCTTTTACGTCGTACACGTAGTTCGCTTTTGCTGAGCTTCCTCCCTTTCCGAAGCGTAGATGGGCGGAAGAAGCTTTTGAGGTCCTTGATTTTAAGAAAACCACGCCTCAGCACAACCCAAAGCGGTGTATCCATTGCTTGCTTGCTTGATCCTTTTTTGTGGCTCTTCCACTGAGGGGGATTGGCCAAGAAGCCGGCGGTTAATACAAGTCAATACCTTAAGATTATCCAGGCTGCGAAAATAGGATTACTTTGTCTGGACTTGGCGGGATTATTTTGGCACAATGTAAAAAAGTGAAAGAAATACCACACAATTTTGTGCGCGGTTGCGATGGGGCACGTCATTTTTGCCAGCTGGAGGAGACGTTACTTGGTCTGACTTTTTTTTTTTTTCGAATACCAGGGCCTTGGTAAAAAAAAAAAAAACTGCTGTACGACTTCGACCTCGATATGTTGCAGAATCGTGCACCATTTCTGTTAAAAGGAAAGAAATCTTGACGCTGCGCAAGCTCAACGCTAGCAGCTTGAAGACGGCGGGGCGCAAAATGAAACACATAGACGTGCTCTTGATCGGTCGAGAAGGGCTGCGCCCCGCCGCAGTGGTCTAGCGTCTAAGGTACTCGGCTGCTGACCCACAGGTCGCGGGATCAAATCCTGGCTGCGGCTGCTGCATTTTCGATGGAGGCGGAAATGTTGTAGGCCCGTGTGCTCATATTTGGCTGCACGTTAAAGAACCCCAGGTGGTCGAAATTTCCGGAGCCCTCCACTACGGCGTCTCTCATAATCATATGGTGGTTTTGGGACGTTAAACCCCACGTATCAATCAATCAATCGATCGATCGATCAATCAATCAATCGAGAAGGGCTGCAGCACGCCCACGTCTTGCGACAACTGTCTGCCGGACTGAACGCTTCGAATTCTTTGCGTTCAATCCAGCAAGGCCGAGCGCGGTTTTGTTTGTATGCTGAAACATTACGAACGATTCACAAATAATAGACATCGTGCACGCGCACTATTTCACATCACGATTGCAGTCATAAATAGAGCGAAACGGTTGTCAATTGTCAGTGCCGTAATAGTTTATCGCAGACTCAACGGGTCCGGCCAACGTGGTTAGGTACAACAAAACAAAAAGTGTAACGAATTTTCTGACCGCGCCCGCGTGAACCAAGAAGCGTGTAGACAATAAACAAACACCACGGCGAAAGTGCTCGTCAAACTTGGTGCCTGGAAGATATCGTGATGTTTTATTCTGTAGACGTCGCCCTTTCCATTCAATAAGCTGTCGAAGTCAATGTGTCACGCTCCTAGCGCCACCAATACACTTGCGCACTCACTGCATTTAAAATGTGATTGTACACATTTGCTTTTTTTAATTCTTCAACATAAGGTATTTCGACAATGAAGCATGGTACTGGTGCACTTATGCCGAAGACAAGGACAATTCACCGATTATAAATGTCGGTTACATAATACTGAGCTAGAAGAGGTGGTTACATAAATATAAAGAACAGAGCTCCACGATGTAGCTGTCGCAACGTGCGCCGATACGTCAACGCCACTTAATTACTCCTCATACACCACCTTGCCTTGTTCATCGCTTAGAACCAACTAACTTACGCTACGAGCATCATGCCAGCTACACAGCGACGCACTACCAGCAAATTGTTTAACTGCAATATAACCCACAAAACGTCGAAATCGGGGGAAAAAGCAGGGCGGCAGAGACAGAGAGCAGAGTCGTGGTACTAACTGACGTTTCTTTCGGAGTCCGTACTTTTTTTTTTTTTGTAGTTAACCAAGTAAGTACCAACTTTCCCAACAAGCAACTCTCCTGAACTACCGGCAACGTTTCAATGCGCGATTACGATCGTCGACACAAATACTCCATCGCGGCAATTAATGCACGCTTTCATGCCTCTTCTCTCCCGGCGCGGTCCCGAGGCGAGCAAAGCGGGTTCATGAGCTCGCGGCCAACCGAAGTAATTGTCAACAAACGAAGCAGACGACTGGCGATCGGTTGCAGAACGTTTCCATCACTCACCGTTACGTCTGACGACGCTTGTCGAATCCTGCGCGGATCACTGCTTTCAAATCCGGATTCAGAACAATGCGAGCTGCACAATGCGAGCCGAAGAGCGGGAAATGTGGCGAAAGTCACGTGGGTTGCAGGGGGGTTGTGAGATTGAGAGGGCGCGCCGTCGTTACAGTGTATTAGAATAGTACACTCTACCGGCGTCTGGTGTCGTCTGCATCACCACTCGCGTGACCCCGTTGTTGACAACCGGCTGGAGTTCTGAATGTGCACTTGTATGCAACTGTTTGCACTTCAACATGATGGAATGTGTCAGAAGTCTACAGTGAGAGTTTGTTTTACGGTTGCGAGTTTATTTATTCGCATTGTTTATAGACTTTCGCGCTGCCTAGCGGAATTCAGGAGCATCTGGCTGAGAAAGCCTTGTTGGGCTGTGCAAGCCTCAGTGTTAAAGCGTTACCAAGAAACGAACAAAAGTCACTTTCGTGCATCAGTAAATATACCGGACTGTGCGTGACGCGATAAATCTGAATCTTTTTTGCGAGACGCGATGTTTTTGTAGAAATACGTGGCGATTTTCACATCGCAAAACTTGCTGCACCACGTTGGGTAGTTAAGTGTAATAATCCGACCTTTACAGTTGAAACTCACACTGTTTTACGTGCGCACAGCAATTGTCAGTGCTTTTGTAGTACATGAATCTTATAACAATTATTGTACGCGGAAAGTAGCGCACGCTCGTGATTTGCTCTTCTAAACCTTGGTGAACGCTGCGCCACTTGACTTTTACGTTTGTTGATAGATGGCAGCACACTGCAAGCAATTCTTATCAAGAAGCTTTCCCTGTATCGCTTCTCGCCGGGTGAGGTGAGCGGATCGTTCTCCGCCCCCGCCGCGTAGTGAGTGACGCGTTGTTAGTGTTATCTAAGTCATTCGATGGAGATAATTCCTCAGATCACTTTCAGCAGTGGTGTTCAAAGAAACCGTCTTGACGTCGCGGATTTTTCACTGGACTTAGAACGCAGCGAGAGTGGCAGCGACGATGAACGATCAGCTGCTAACTCACGACCAGCGAGCTGCACTTCATGTCCGCTCGTGCGTTAATGTTTGTGCTCGCTCTCGTGAATCATTTTGTTTGTGTTTATTGTATAATATCCTTCAGCGATCTCAAAATTTAAAACATAGTTTTTCTTGTGCATTGCATGTTGCCCAATTTGCACTGAATATTACGTTGCGCCGCATATGCCGACAACACGCTCTAGCTCGAACAGCGATGCGAAATGGTTAGGACACTGAAACGCGCAGTTGCGACTACACAGTCCATGCCTCCCTGCGGACGTCTCCTACACTTCACGGTATACCGTCCGAACGACATTGAACGACAAATTTTCACAATTTCGACGTTGCGAAAAGTGTAAAAAAACTATTGCCACAGGCATCAACGGCCACCGACCATTGAAGTAGAGAGGCTAAAAGGGTAATTGAAGCGCGACTAGGTGAGGAGGGGACAAACAACCAAAACCAAAAACTCAATACATTTTTAGAGTAATTTTAAATATGTCAAAGTTAACAATACATTTACTTTGCGGTTTATCTGACATTTGGATAAATGGCTGATTACCTTACTTTCTAGTCGAGGTCCTGAAATTGGGGGGGGGGGGGGGGCACTCCAGGCAATCTGCTATCAGAGCCTATGTTTAGTTCGACGCACGGACGGACGCTTCGCCCCACTCATAAGCATTCACACCGTGGATATGCTGTGATTTTTTCCTGTTGGACAACATCTTTTAAAACTTTTCGATGTGTATCAAAGCACCGATTTTAGCCGATGCACAAACAGTATCGCGTCCCTTAATCACGTCATTTTATTTCCATCACAACACGATGAGTCGATCACAACACAGTGACAACCGCAAGTGAACGCAAGTGACATACTATGTGTGAGTGCTGTAACATTACTTGTGACGTTAACTATATCGGATCACAAAAATGTATATAAGGAGATGTATGAATAAAACACTGCACTTTCCCCCAACTGGCATGACATCAGATATCGAAAGAAAACGTGTAGCTTTATATATTCATGTTCGGAATATGGTGTACATTACATCGCAAGTACGCCTTGGTTATTTGAACTGGTACATATATTATGCTTCGAAAGGGCATTGGCTTTCTTTTTATCAATTTGCTTCAGGCTTGTTGAGACCCTCTACCGTAATACATTGACGCTCCTTTTTCTTCTTCGTTCTTTTTTCAACCAATTGTTCTATTTCCTTTAAATGCTTCACCTAAATGTCGAAATGCCGGTATAATCTTCACACAGCCGGCTTTATTGACGCACTAATTACGTCGAAATATTTAGACAGTATGATTAAATTTCTTCGCAATGTAAAAAGTGAAGTGAACATTCCTCACTGCTGATTTCAAATGCTCCTTGAGACGAACCAGTAAAATAAGCAAAGCACAGAAAAGAATAATTACATTGTATAAAACTATGAAAGGACTAAATCCACTTCTCTCTTCCCACATAATTTGGTCCTATTAGGCACTTTATTACGCAAATAAAAAGTAAACAGTTTGATTTGTTACCCAACGCGCTTGTTTCCCTTTATTCTACGTTATTATGTTGGAGGAAACACTCTTTCATAACAACACACACAGAAAGAGAGAGAGAAAAAGTCAGAGGAAATTCAGAGAGGTGAATCAGATATAATAGAGTAATATAGTGCAATATAGTGTTGTGCATCGAAGTGCAGTATATAGCTTAGTGTAGCGTACTGTAATCAGTATCTCTGAGGGTGCATTCTTCGCCAATGTAAAAGTAAACCTGAAGGATTGGTGTTCAAAGCCCGCAGTATTCTCTGTGCACACCGGTTAATTTTCAACAAATCATAAGTGAGGGATTTCAACGGGAAGGAAGCATTGAGGGAGGCCCGCAATATCACTTGCCCGTTTGCTAGAATGTTTGTTTGCGAAAAACGGCTTGTTTTCACAACGACGGAGAGTGGGCAGGCAGATTATCACGCCACAGAGCGTGCTAAATAAAAAAAAAAGTTAGGGATAAAAACTAAACGGTAAACCAGCGATAAGTGTACTACAGAACACTACTACTACTTTGTCGGCACTCATATATTATATATATATATATATATATATATATTATATATATATATATATATATTATAATATATATATATATATATTATAGAGCAGAATAAGAACAGGGCCGGCCTGCAGCAAAGGCCGTTGTCTTATTTCTCGTCTTTACAAGGGCGCAGTCGCGAACTACTGACCCCGATATCCATGCGTCCACTAACACTTCGAAGTGGGACGAGTGCTCTCGAACTCCCCACCGATCACGGACGGCGTCCAAGCCTCCACGGCGGCACCGCATCATGACTGCAGCGAGGCCATTTCTCGAGGCTTTCTCTTTGTCGCCCAAGAGCTCAAGACATCCGGGTTTGGCTGCGCCTCTTTTGGATCGTTCAACGAGAACGAAATTCCATATTTTCATGGATTCAAGGATGACCCTACCAACTGGGTAAGCGTGATAAACTCGGTTGCCCTTAAATACTCGTGGAGCGACACGATTAAGAAGTCGGTCGCTGAAGGACGTTTGCGAGGATCTGCCCAAGCGTGGCATCGTTTCCAAGGCAGTACATACGCTACATGGCAAACATGGAGCGCGGCCCTGATTGTCCGCGTTTGCGCCGCTTCGAGCGCTTACGACGACCGTTTCATGACCCATGCGGTCACGCCGGCAAGGTGCAACCGAGGACGTCGCGACTTACATCTACGACAAGCTGGACCTTTTACCAGCTTGCGATATACAGTGGACCTCCTCCGCAGCCAGGCAGTACATCATCGACGGGATCCATGACTCGACGCACGCAGCCGTCTTGTCCGCCTACAAACCACCCAGTCCACATCTCCACTTTCGTACGCCAGGCAATGGAGTTGCAGGACACGTCTCATCGCCGGGCGGCTGCAGTTGGCCCAAAGGAGCCAGCTTCACCGAGACGCGGATGATATACGTGTGGCCGCATCGGGCATGGGTATAAAAAGCTGCCCACAAAGCCAACCTCAGAGATGCAATATCAATCACGCCCACTTCCACCCCTCAAGGTCCGCGTCGACGGCATCGGAGAACTGACAGCTCTCGTTGATACCGGAGTCAACGTACGGCGTTGCTTCGCCGCCACGCCTCCGAACCTCTCCAGCCTTGGACTGAGCCACCACTGCGGGTCTCGGTGGCGACGCGCGTACTACCGGTCGGTCCCTAAACCTACAACCTCAACACCGAGGCCGGCAGCAAGTTTTGTCCTCGGTGCCCGTCTTCACGACCTGCCCACAGACATGGTTTTAGGGGCCGACTACCTGCTTCCGGGGAAGTGCGCCTCACGGTGGAAGGAAATACCGTCAACCTCCATCTGTGTGCTCCAACTGTGCCTCCGGCGCAATCCCAAGGTGAGCTGACGACGCCACTACACTTCCCGCTAATACGAGAGGCACGCATCGCTCTTCGCTGATACTACTAATCAGCTTCCCGGAACTAGCGTGCTAGTGCACCATATTACGACCGACAATCATCCGCCGGTGTCCATACCGTTACGTAGAATGCCGAACGAGAGCGGATATTAATTGACCAGCAGGTGCAAGAAATGCTTGCCGCAAGCATAATCAGGCCATCTTCTAGCCCGTGGGCAGCACCTGTTGTCCTAGTCCGTAAAAAGGACGGCAATCTCCGATTCTGTGTTGACTACCGAGAGCTGAACAGCACACCATACCAGACTCGTACCCGTTGCCACGCATTGACGACGCTATTGACCGCCGTACGAAAAGCGAGGTGTTCCTTTCGTTCGCTAGATGAAAAGCTTAGTAGGGTATTGGCAGATCAACGTGGCTGAAGAAGATAAGGTTAAGACGGCCTCCGAACACCATCTGGCTTGTACGAGTTTAATCGGATGCCGTTCGGTCTGCGAACTGCTCCAAGCACCTTTCAGCGTGCCATGAACACAGTGTTAGGCACACTGATAGACCGTGCCTGCGTCCGTGTACCTCGATGACGTTCTAGTCATCGGGGAAACAGAAAAACAACATCTACAAAATCTCGACACGGTTCTGCAGAGGCTATACAACACCGGCTTTCGACTTAACCGCGAGAAGTGCCAGTTGGGTTGACGACAATATCTTATCTTGGTTATCAGATATCTCATAATGGCGTACGACCCTTGCCTGAACGCATAGACGCCGTTGCCAAATACCTGCACCAACATCTATAAAACAGCTCCAGGTATTCCTAGGAATGGCGTCATACTTGCGCAAGTTTGTACCGAGCTTTGCGTCAACTGCTGCTCCACTCACGGACTTACTGAAGAAAAACGCCCAATTTCAGTGGGTTCCTTTGCAGGATAACGCTCTTCCAAACCCTCAAACACCAGCTACACATAGCCCGGTGCTTTGCCACTTTAATGAAGATTGGATGACAGAAGTCCATACTGATGCAGTCAGCAGATTGGCCTAGGGGCGGTTTTACTTCAACGTGACTCGAGTGGGCGTGGGCACGTCATCTGCTACGCCAGTCGTAAACTATCGGACGCAGAACGGCATTATCATTCGAATGAACTGGAGTGTTGGGCTGTAGTATGGAGTGTGGATGAAAGTTCCGCCACTACTTGTTTGGCCGACACTTCACGGTAGTAACAGACAACTCCGCGATTGCGTGGATGTTCCAGAAGCAGCACCTCAGCACAAGTTTGCCCGATGGATTGTTCGGCTCCAAGACTATACGTACGACATCCGTCACCGTGCTGGAGCACAAAATCAGCTTGCGGACGCTTTATCGCGAAATCCGATCGAGGAATTCTCCACACAAAATCGAGAAACCTGGATCCTGTTTTCTCAACAGGACGTGACCAAGGCTCAGCAAGCCGATGAAAGACTCGCATCCGTTATAGACTCCATTGGCGATGCGGGACGCAATGCCAAGTTTGTCTTACGTAATGGAACGCTGTATCGGCGTCACTGGGCCGATAAAGCACCGAGTGTCATCTCCTGGTCATTCCTGACACCTTAAGATCGAGCGTACTACGCGCCATCCATGACACTCCCGAGGGAGGCCATGTTGGCTACAGAGCCACCTTACGCAAGGCACAAGAACGTTTTTGGTGGCCGAAAATGGATATAAAAGCGTGCGTTCATACGTTGCCAGTTGCGAGATTTGTCAGCAACACAAAACGACGTCCTGGAGCTCGACATGGACTTCTTACGCCGATCAAGCCTCCAGAGACAGTTTTCCACACGTTGGGCATAGATCACATCGGGCCTCTTCCAATGACGACAGCGGGCAATCGTTACATTATACTCGCTGTGGACTACTTGTCCAAGTTCGTAGAGGGGTCGCGGCCGGCCTTCGCTTGCTGCTAGCCATGTCATCCGATTCCTGAAAGATCGCTTCGAATGGCGACACGGTCTTCCTAACAAGTTGATCTCCGACCGGTCGACCACCTTTCGCAGTCGCGAGCTCCGCACTTACCTACAACAAGCTGGAGTGGACCATCACTTCGCGTCGGCATACCATCCACAGGCGAAACGGACTGACCGAAAGGTCGAACCAGACTATCCAGGCTAGACTCGCACCGTACTGTAAGAATCACAAACGAGGTGAGGCCGACTGGGATGATCATCTCCAAGCAGCTGCGTACGCAGTGACACGGCGGCGGCACACAGCTCCACAGGAATTTGCCCCTACGAGATTGTCTATGGTCAGCTCCCGCAACTGAATGCTACGTTCGGTTTGGACACTCCCGTTAAAGTAGGGCGTTCCGCTGCACGCCAGACACTTTGTCGCGATATCCGTGTGGAGGCGCGTAGGAGGATTGTGCATGCTCAACAGGCACAAAGCGATACTACGACCGACGCCACCGTCCCGCGCGCGAAATACAGTGTAGGTGATGAGGTGTGGCTACAGCGAGGTGCGCCATCGTCTTCAAACAAACTGCAACCCAAAGTACGACGGCCCTTACATTATTTCTGAGCGCTTGGGAGATAACACTTGGCGAGTACGTTTCCACAGCTTCTGATACGCGCAGAGACAAGAGAAAACGGAATAACTTTGCGGTGCAGTGTCGCGGATGAAGAACTGCATACGTCGGCAAACGTGACATTGGTTTGTGTTTTTCTTACAGGAGTAGACCAGCTGCAGCGTGGCCGAGTGTAATGATGACAAAGCGGCGATCGTGCTCGGCGCATACGTGGCGGGACGGAGAAGACGAGGAAGAGGAGAGAGCAGAATAAGAACAGCCGGCCTGCAGCAAAGGCGTTGTCTCTTATTTCTCGTCTTTACAATATATATATATATATATATATATATATATATATATATATA